>BMAO01034770.1:0-94394 GCA_019973975.1 Trichonephila clavata
TAAATTTTCCATACTTCTGAAAATAATATACCAAAATTAATGAGGATTAGAAAAGTGTAAAAAAACATTATAAACATTACATATCAAATTTATTTAATTTTGTTACTTACTTTTGAAACTTCTCTTCTTGCTTTCTTATTTGCAGAAGATTCCACGACCTTTCCAAGCTTTCGTTGTTCGCTATGTGTTTCAGACATTGTCAAATTTTTTTTTTCCTTTTCGAATACAGTCCGTCGCAGTACTGACAAACGAAATGAATCTTGAACCTAAGATGTGACAAGGGTCTAAAGCATATTGACCGAATTACACTTGAACGGAGTTCGCTGAGTGGTTGAAAGCAATGTATCCATCCGCTCTAAGCATTGAGATAATTTCTGACGTAGAATTCAGTCGCCGTCTTGTAGAATCAAGATCAGACAAGCTAAGACAAGTTCAATCGTAAACCGTTCACACGCTGATTACGAGTATTCTACGTCACATTTTTACTGTGTATGTGTAATCATTATACCGCA
The DNA here is from genome assembly GCA_019973975.1 of Trichonephila clavata. Classification (NCBI taxonomy): domain Eukaryota; kingdom Metazoa; phylum Arthropoda; class Arachnida; order Araneae; family Nephilidae; genus Trichonephila; species Trichonephila clavata. Next base: position 513 of record BMAO01034770.1, read on the forward strand.
TTAAAATTTACAAATTATTAAAATAATATAAGTGAAATATTTTTTTTTTTATTTCATTTTAATTAAGAAAATGTCGCCATCTGCTTCGCCTGCAAAATTAAATTCATGAGATTATAAACCTAAGTTTTCAAATTCATGAGATTATAAACCTAAGTTTTCTTCAGGTCTGCATGCCTTCATAGGACAATGGTTAGCGTAACTGAAAAACTATTGTCCTATGGAGACATTTTGTTCTGGGGCTGTGAGTTTGAATCTGGATTTATTATTATTTTTTTTATTTGAGCGTTATTTTTTTCAATCATTTTAAAATCTAATAATTAGTGTATAGTTTAACCAATAGGTGGCGCCCTGAGCACTTTAAACATTTCAATAAACTTTTTTTTTACACATTTAAAAAAACAACTCAACTTAGCAGCAGGAGGGAAACAACTCAACAGCAGGTGAAAACAACTCAACTCCCCCATCAACTCGAAAACCAAAACCATAGCAGGAGGGAAACAACTCAACTCCACGCAGCATCCACAGAAGGGAAACAACTCCGCGCCTGCGCCTGTGCCTCCACAGGAGGAAAACAACTCAACTCTGTGCGCCTGTGCCTCCACAGGAGGAAAACAACTCAACTCTGCGCCTGCGCCTGTGCCTTTACCGCAGAATCGGCTTTTCTTACCTACTCCAGTACATTAAGCCAGCATTGGCATTCTCTACATAATATCAAGCAAAGAGATACGCTCTTCTTCATTGGATTCTGATTGGTGATGAGACCTTGATTCTCACATCACTCCTAGAGAGTAGGTACTTGTGGCATCATTCGTCGTCACCCCCCCCCCCCCAAAACCCTAGAAAATTCAAACAGACTCTCTCGAAACAAATGGTCATGACAGCTTCTTTTTGAATTGCATAGCTTTTGCTTTGGCAAATTTCATGCCAAAAGGCACTACGATTAATACAAAACGTTATTCTGAAATTCTAAGAGTTGTCCAAAATAGGAGGTGAAGAATATTTTCTGGAGGAGTTGTGCTTCTCCCCGACAATACCTTCACTCTCACACTTCTTCTATAACTCAAGAATAACTGGATCATTTCTGATAGGAAATTTTTAGCATCCACCTTGTAGTCCAGACCTTGCTCCTGCCGATTACAATATTTTCACTAAGCTAAAAGAGTTTCCGAGTGATAAGCGTTTTGGAAGTGAAGACTTGCAGAATGTAGTGACCACTTGGTTTAATGCACTTGTGGCCGAAGAGTATAGCAGGGGAAGTTTGCAGCTCGTGAGAAATACGACAAATGTCTAAATCTAGAAACCACAATATACAGGGAAGTGAAGGAAGTTTTTCAATAAATGTGTTTTTCATTTTTTGTAACTAAACGGCCATTGTTTTGTGGATGACCCTCATATTAACTTCTTTCAATCCAGTTAGATTGTTATAAGTGATATTATACATAATGGTTGTAAGCAATGATTTAGAATGTATCTCTAAGAACCAGGGATTTTTTTAATACTCTTATCATCCACATCTCATGGCAAGTAATACATTGTTCAGCCGAAAATAATGATACTAAATACATTATGGGATAAAAATGAATAGTGTTTTTTACTCATAGGAATACACTAAAAAGTTTCTAAGATACGCATTCTAATTCATATTTTTGTCCCTACAGAGATATATTCACTTACTGATATCTCTCTCTCTCCATATGGGATTGCTTAGATATTTCATATATACTTTTTTATAGAACTTATTTTTTATGTGTTTGCTGGATTTTGCTGGTTGAAACAAATTTAGTGCGTTCGATTCAATCTGGCACTGAAGCGAACTTAAAAATATCATTACCATTTCAAATCCGATGTATGTTGATATGTATCATAGCAAATAGTTGATATCCACAGCAAATGCAAATGACAAATATTTAATCAAATAACGGAAGAACGTTGTTCGGCTTTCTGTCAGTGGCGTAACGTACACTCCCGCACCGCGGGGGTTTCCAGGATTCTAGGGGATGCAAGGCCTGAGTGACACCAATTACGTATTTGACCAATTTATAAAGTATTAAAGGCAAAACCTGACTTGGCTAGGAAGGGGGGTTGGCCCTTATAATCTACTTTACGCCACTGCTTTCTATAATACGATATCATACACTTCGAGAAAATTAGTTCACTTCTTCAGTTCCTATCCCCCCCCACGTGATTATTCTCTCTCATGCAAATTATTTGTTGTTGAAATTCCCTTTATCGGAGCAACTGATCAACGGAAACAATCTCTATTTAGTTTGACGGCCAGCATCATAATTGAAATCTATTGTGACAGGTTTTCGTTTAATCAGATTTTTTTTAAAAAAAATCACGCTTATTATATTTTTTTTACATTTGTAAGGTTATCTAGTAACTAATATTATTTAAGTTATACCAATATCCGAAAAGTAGGACTGCACTTTAAAAAGTTAATTACGAAAGAAAAAAAAATAAAGACGTTCATTTAGGTTTTTTTGTTTTTTGTTTTGTTCCACATAGGGTTTTTTATAATTCTTTATTGCACGATTAGTTGCGCGCAACACATCGAGTCTATACGAGATTTCTAGCCACATTCTATGAAGCATTTTAAAAGCAACAACCTGAATAGCCATTGTAATTCGACTTTTCAATTCATCTGTGTCCCTGATTGAAGATTAGAAAAGAATGTTTTTCCTACAAGAAGTCCAAAGGTTATTATGTCTAGTGATCGAGGTGTGTGTTCCTCTCATTTCCCAGCTCCAGTGTGGTGGTGCCCCATTTACGCTTGCGTTGCAGATTTAAATTGGATAAACCATGCTACAACTTGCGCTTGTTCTTGGGATGAAGCCATTTTGAAACGAGAAGAGAATGTTGTAAAACGTAGGCGTTGCACCCTCTGTTTGGATTTCACAAAACAGAAACTTCAATCTTTTCCTTATGGAACATAAGAAACAACAGCTTAAATTCTTTGTTTATTTTTAATTAATTTTTGAAAGTGTGGTCATACTTTTAGGATATCCTTCTTTTATATCAATAAATATAAGTAAATTCAACATAAAAAAACAACTATTTTTTCTTTTTGCCTCATACCAAAAAGTGTATCGTAATCGTTACATTTGTGAATTATTTTTTTTATGAAAAAATTACACATTGTATAAGATTTTTTTATATTTCTCAGTATTCATCGAATTTAGTTTAAAATTCCGTTTTTCGAAATCCTTTGTAATCAGAGTTCCCACGTATCCAGCCAATGAAGAAAATTCTTCAGTTGAGAAATCGCTAATCGTAATCGATTCCGAATGAATTGAGCATCCAGCAATAAAAAGTAAATTTGCAGACGATGATGGTGCACGTTCTTGAGTGACGTAGGCTGTTCGAATACAGACTGTACACCTGTCGCGAGTTCGTGACATTCCCCTCCCGCTATCTACGTAAATGTAAAGTCAATAAAATAATTCTTTTTTGAGATTAGAATTTAAATGAAGTCAAAAACCGGAAGGCGATTTCAAATGTTCGTTGGAAGGACATCTTGCTATCGCTGAGTCAACACATCATTTCTCGTGGAACATTCATATAATTTAAATTAATTTTCAGATCGTTAACTTTCTCCGTTTGCAGTATAGTTAAGTGTATTATATTTAACATGAAATTATATATAGTTTCATTCCTAAAAATAAATTGTTTAGTTTATAGCAATCTTATAACGCATGGTAAGTTTATGAACGCATTGCAAGTTCTCATAATTCTCTCGATATAGATGCTCTCGATATTTTATTCTGTTTACGCTATTAGTTTTCCCAATCTTCTGCGCATTGAATTTTAAGTTTTTCAGAAATTGCGGTTTTGATGATGTTGTATCATGCTTATTTTAATATGAAGAATATTTATTTTTAAAAAATTCGAAATTACAGAATACAAAATAGAAAGCAATTTCAATATTATATTGTTGTTTAATTTAAAACAAACGCCTCTAACTGCATTGAATTTAGTAAGATATTCATGGGACAGTAGCATTTCTTGATAAAGCATATCTGAGCAATTAATGGGGTCATGATACAATAGGCATTCTTCAATTCCTAGTATCATCAAAGCTCCACCTTGTAGAGGGGCTGATAGATGTTAAAGCTGTAGAAACTCAAGTTCTCACGTTTGAGTGGTCTGAAAGTTTGAAGAGTGGAGTGCTAACTCAAGTGTCCCCTCCTCCTCACTTAACCATGGATTAAAATTACGAAGCCCGTTAGCAGTAGCTTTCGTGAATTTCTAAAGACAACGTTAAATAATTAAAAACGAATGAACAAACAAATTCATTTTTTTATCCAAGCTGTTTTAAACTTCATTAAGTTGTTTAAAATAACATATCGGAGGTTTGAACCAAGGCTATCTTGAAGACATCAGGCTGTGACAGCCATTATATGACGTCACGAAAGGAGGGAAGACTTTTCTACGCGCACTCGCTTTGTGAGGAATTTAAAGCTTAGGACATTTATTTCTTTTCAGGTCATAGACTAATATTTCCACATTTTATTGATTTTTTTAGTTCTCACTTGGAATATTTTCCGATGAAAGTTATGTATTAAAACGTTAGAATGATGTCTAATATTTTCCCGGAAAAGGGACAAATATCACTCGTGAAAGGCTCATAACAGTAGAAGAAAAATCTAAGGGAAAAAAACTGACTCAATGTAAAATAATTTCTACCAGATAAAATAAAAAAAAACTTTACCTGCAAAGAAAATAATTTCAATCAAATAAAACATAAAAAGAAACATTTACTTGTAAAGAAAATATGAAAAGTAAAAAACCATTAGAGGCATATTATGAAAAAATGCACGCAAAAATATATACAAATATAGAAATGACAAACAGTTTTAGACACCACAGTAAGTATAAAGCAAAAATAGAGATTCTGGATTATATGTTAAAAATATATATTAATTAAAATAATTCATTTTTATTCAATATTCAAAAATATAAAGTAATTTCAATGAATTAAAATATAAAAAAGAAACATTTACTTGCAAAGAAAATATGTAAAGTAAAGCATTAGAGGCATATTATTATATAAAAAACTGTATGCAAAAATATATACAAATATAGAAATGACGCAAACAGTTTAAAACATCATAGTAATTATATAGCAAATATAGATTTTATATTATACACTAAAAATATATATATACACTATAGTAAATACACTTACCTATAAATAATCTTGGGGGAAAAAAACCTTTTCATGGAATATATCATTAATGAGGCAACATACTGATAAGGTTCAAATTTGGAATCTTTTGCAATTGTGATGACATTATTTAAACTATTAATTATATTATTTTTATGCATTAAAATTAAATATATGCTACGGTAAAAACAACTAAAAATCAAACAAAAGTTTTGAAATTAAAAAAAATAACATTTTACATACTTTGAATGCTAAAATCTTTATGAAAATAATTTAAACAAATAACGTAAATAAATGGAATTTTTCTTCAAATAATGTAAGCCATTAAACATGTTCATAAAATGTATAAAGTATAAAAAAAATTAATTTGTAGGATATGCATGCACAATGAATAATATTCGAATCGATAATTAAAGATTTAAATAAAGCAGAAAAATATAAAATAATTTAATTGGCCTTAAATTTCTTTATTTTTCGGTTATCCTTGACAGTTAAAATTTTTTCACTGCATTTTTTTGAATAATTATTTAAACATATATTCCCGAATGTAATGAATATTTTTTTAAAATATGAAAATGCAGGTATGTTACAATTCATACAAGGTGAATGAAACGAATGCAAGACATTCCACAACTCGTGTAATTCCAGATATGCTTGTAAAGCAAGATAACTGGCAATCAACTTTAAGAAACTTTGATTCAAATGTTTTCGATATTAGCGAATTAAAAATGAAATATTGCGTTGAAATGACTTTCATAACAATATCTGTGGGCATTTTTATAAACCTCCTCTATCCAGAAGTCTCAAATATTTTGTCTCTTCGACAGTTTCTGAGTCGAAATTAATCTGTTTGTCTAAAACAAATGTATATTTGCAATCGGAGCATTCGAATTTTATGTTGTGCACGCAATAACCCGCTATGTACATTAAAACTTGATACTCTTCTATTGAAATATCATCTGATTTATTTGTAGTGCTTAATATTTCTTTGAAATCCTTAATATCTACTTTAACATTAAATATCTCACCTGAATGATTAGAAATTAAATTTTTTAGTGAAATAGTACCATATTTATCCGAGTGCAAAGTTAACACACTTTTAATGCGCAACTTCTTTTCAGCTTGCAAAATTTCTTGCACAGTAACATGATAATTTGATCCGGACAGTTGTCTGTATTGCCCAAATCTAGCTTCTAAATTATCAGTTTGGAACTTTCCAGTTAAAACATATTTGAAATTCTGCTCCATCAAAAGATACTTTATTAGTTCTGGAATGGTATTTACTGTATGTCTCAAAGCAAAAAATATTTCCTCGCTGAAACAACCTTCTCGTTTATTTTGTTTTAAATTTTTCCAGCAGTCCAGCCACTGAACAAATTTTGAAAAAAAAGTGAATCTATCATCATCTATTGACGAAAAAGGAACACTGTTTTTCAATCTAAGATTTTAACCCTTAGTTGGATTTTTAATATTCATTATTTGCCAGAAATATAAAATATGTTTGATGAATATTGCAGTGTCCCTAAACATTTCTGGGTAGCCTAATTTATCTTGTAATATATTAAGTGCAGTCACATTGCTTTCTTCAAAAACTTTTAAAACTTATTTAACATTTTGTTTTTCAAAATTTGTTGGTTTCAAAGCTTTTAAACATAATTTACGAGCTAATTTAACAATATTGTTCATTTCTTCGTTATAAATTTTAAATAATGATGAAAAAGATGCTTTTCGGATTTGAGAAAATTCTGAAGGATCAGGATACATTAAAGAAGAATCAGCATCTTTCTGATTCAACCGATTATTTCGTATAGATTTGATAAGATGTACTGAATCAAAAATAAGATGCAATTTTTTTGTATTATTAGCTGGATTCTGAATAACACTCTTTATAGTACTATTACACAATTTAGAAAAACAATTTCTATTTACTCTGTTATTATCACTTATAATACAAACAACTGAAAAACCTACCTTTTCCATTAGTGACAAAACTTCTAAAGTCGTAGAATGCAAATCTTCAGCATTCATGTTCTTTACAGGGTTCAATGATACTATTTCTTTATTTTTACTCAATAAAGAAGAGTATAAAAACATTGAATTGTAGTAGCTGCATCTCCTTTCTCTCTCTGTAAGTCCTACAATTTTATTACACTTATATGTAATCGCTGATTTGATGAAAATTTCATCAATTTGTAATATTACGTGTTTCTCGTGGTCTTTGAGTTCTTTTTACATCTACCTCGTAGATAATTTTCATTCACCAAAGTTGACAAACCTGGAGTAACATTTAATCCAGATGCAACTCTCTGTAACTGTCTCAAACTTGGAAGAATTATATTCCCCTTATCCCTTACATAGGAATAGCATGCAGTGGATTTAATGTACCATGCTGAAAGAAAAAACCATTAAATTACTGCTATACTTACGGCCATGTTTATTTGTATTTAATAATTTCATTTGCTCTAAAATATAATTTGCCGCCTCAAAATTTTCAGCATTACAATTTTCAATGTACTTCTCCCAAGATTGAATAGCCATAACATGATCAGGAATAGAATTAATAGAACAGATTTCCTCAAAGACATTTACTGTATTAAGAATATTTAGCAATTCACTGAAATATGTTAATCTAGGAGGATTAAGAATTTTTCCAATAGAAGGTATATTTAATTGACGATTATTATTAAATATAACTATAGAAAGATCTGTATTTATTTTCAGGGATTTTAAAATAGAAGGACAATTTTCACAATTAATAAAAAGAAATGTTATGCAACTTTCACAATCATGTTTTAGAACATTATTTTTAGATAAGAAATCAGATATAGGATTTTCTCGCATTAACAGATTTTCTTTTAAATATTCAAAACTGGTAATTTCGTCTTTCTTAATAAAATTAGTCAACAGTTGTTCGTCTAATTGTTTCATTTTTTCCTTTCGTTGAATTGTCACTGAGCGTTCTTTAATTGTTTCATTCAAATAGGATGGACAACCAGGGAAAATGCAAGGATATGCATTCTCTGATAATTTTGGATACACTCTAGGTATTTCAAAAACAGTACCAGTCTTGTCTGAAATTTTATCCTTTCTTACAATGAAAGATTCAGGGAAATGTTTATATAATGCACACTACACTATTGTTAGTGTTTTTAAAATCCCTTGGAATTTTCTTTTTCCAAGTTTGTAACAACTGTTCATCTTTTGGGAAACGAAACACTGAAACGTAGGGCTGCCCTGGTTTATTAGAGGTACAATTTGGTACACAACAATAACGAGGCATTTTTTATAAAATGTGTGCAGCTTTAGGTTAAGTTATGAAAAAAGTTTTAAGATAACTAAGATTTGACAGAATAAAAAAATATAACATTAAACTTTAACTTCTCATATAAAACAAAATATCTTAATTTACAAATAATTAAGGATGTTGGCACATAAGCATCAATTTATGATACCATGTCCTCAAGAAGAAAAGAACAAATTCAATAATAACACAACAGTAAAGTTACACAATAATATAAATATCGTACCTTTCTTTATGGTATATAAAGGAGTAATCCTGAATGGTAAAGTTATCCTGAACTTCCTGAAAAAACACACTTCGGAACAGATATTAACTTTATCACCATACAAGATGGAAGCGTTAGTAGTAATCGTGGGTCCCGCCAAAACAAAATATCATTCCCTCCTTTAGACATGCGACCTGAGCTAGCTCTCTGACTGGCGAAGCCTTCTTATTTAGAAAGTCTTGTTTGAACTCGGTACCTTCCGATTCGTAAGCGCGTAACTTACCTCTAGACAAAAGTGATCACTCCTGTCCGGAGGCTGTTACTGGCTCTTATTTAGATTTCGCCACAGTACTCCCCCACCAGTGAGTCGGTGGATAGGCGAACGAACGAGATATTTGTTGTTATGGCGAGCGTGGGAGTTGCTACTATTGCGTCAAGTGAATCTGACGACTTTGCTGCGCCAAGTGAGTTTTGACGACTTTGCTTGCTCTTCTTGCAGGTAGATGGCGCCATGACACATCAGAAGATTTTGCGTTTTTCTTTTCAGCCGAGGTCACCAATATCGGAAGTTTGAACTCGGTACCTTCCGATTCGTAAGCGCGTAACTTACCGCTAGATAAAAGTGATCACTCCTGTCCGGAGGCTGTTACTGGCTTATTTAGATTCCGCCACAAATATCTTACGGCAAATATTCTCAAAAATTGCAATTAAAAAATAATTAATTCGAGTAGCTATTTTTCCTCCATGTTTTTTAATTTCAATAATACTTTCATTACTAAAATAATACTAATGTTTAATGTGAATTGCCTTAGAATAATTAATATTACCAACCTCGAAGGTTTATATGTTGTGAAATTGGAACAAGTGTTTTATAGTTTAAAAAAATGAGTGTCAAAATGAGTTTTCTCAATTCGATACAGGAATATCCTTTGGATGTCTAAATATTTCACAGTTTATAAATCTCCGAAGGACATTTCTTTTTTGATGCAGCGAAATATCTGTTGCACGCTTCAGTTCGATGCGTTAAAGCTCTGTGACTAACCTAAGACAACGTGTGTGAAAGACTACACTTTTTTGAAAAATATTACTGACGGCTTCCATACAGTAGCGCACACAGGAATTTTTCAAGGGGGGGGGGAGGTCCAAGGTTGAAAGTCCACTGTTCTCGTACCATGCTTCAATACGCAGCCCAACATATTCTTTTAATTTTGTCAATTTTAGGGAACAAAAAACAGTAAACAATTAATAAATGAAAAAGTAGCATTAATTAGTAAAATTAGTTATTAAAAACAAATACTTAATTAATTTTTACGTACTATATGCATAGAATTATAATCAATCGAAAAAAATCTAGGGCTTTGGGGGAGGGGGGGTCCAGACCTCCAGGACTCCCTCCTCCTTGCGTGCGCCACTGGCTTCCAACGATGTCCTATATTTCCCTGAAAAGATTTCAGCAATACCAGAAAAGAGGGAAAGTTATATTAACGACGCAATACAGCAACACGAGGGCTATTGGCACAGTACCTCATAATTTTGAACCTCGTTCAAATTGTGATGACTTCAATCAGCTTATAAAAACAATTTATTACAAGGAAAGATTAACTATATTATTTTTACACTCTTTCCGAGATCGGGATCACAATCTATTTTACAGTAAAGATCAGTTCCTCTGGTGCATTCAACTTTTACTGAGAATCACGTTAGATCAACGCTTTTTTTCGATAAAAAGGGCCAAAATACTTCGGCTTCGCTGGTCAACAATAATCGTGGGTGCGAATGCAGTGCGTCTCTCGCTGTCTATAGCTAGAGAGGCCTCCGGTCAGTCCTCTCTCTGTATCGGTAATAGCAGCCAAAATCCTTCGCTGTGGACTATAATCGTAGATGCAGACGCTGTGAGTTTCTCGCTAAATCGCTTGAGAGGCATCTAAACGGTTCTCTCTGGTTCTCCCTGCAAAATCTCACGCCGTGCCTTTTAATGCCCAGGTTGCTCCTGGTTCCTTTTTTCGGCTCTCCTTTGTCTCTTGTTCATCGGCTCCTCAAACGTGGGAAAATTTCTGACCTATAAAGTCGGAGGGCCGCCATCAGACCCGCCGTCGCCAAGGATGCGTGAGAAACGGAAATTCCACACAGGCCGGGGAATATGTCCACTCCCGGATTCTGAGGAATGGTCGTGGGAACAGAGGTCAGAAATGTTGACCACCCATATTGGCCACTTTTCCCCAGCAATTAGGGAAAGGAGAGCGGCTACATCACAAAATGACGAGGATGACACACCTAAGCTTCCATCCCCTCTCTAAATTATCGCCACGCCAACGGGAAGATGTTTGAGCCCCGACAGATTTAGCGTGCAAACGCCCCATCTGCATAGTGGGTCTTTAGTGGCACCAGGACTAGAACCCTCGACACACCGGCCAGGAGTTTGTGACCATAAGGAATAGGCTACCATGGCCACAATAACTCCAGGAAATGAAGACAATAGTGACAAACTAAGTATGCTTTAAAAATTTAAATAAATTATTTGTTTTATTAATTTGTAAAGTGAATTATATTTCCTTCTGTGTTTTTTAGCTGGTTCATTTCTGCAAATAAAAAAATCATTCACTCCCCCCCCCCCCAAATTATTTTTTCTAAACAATTTTTAATTACTTTCCGATTTTTGAAAGAAATACCCTTTTGCGCGCTCAATGTTTTATCATTCGTGTTACTCATCTGTACTGAAAAACCAAAGTAATAATTTCAGACTAACCAAACGGGTTATTTACGGTTCGGTCAAGCTGCATGGTCAGCAGATAGTTAAGCCAACTTATTCACATATTGTTTTTCATTAACAGAACCTTATATTCGACTGCGAAAATAGAATACTTACGAGTTCAACATCTCTGATCTAATTTTTACGCATCAAATAATATGTTTTTCTTCCATTCGATGCATAGACCAGTTTTAGAACTTTTGGTTTTCAGGTCGACGTCCTGTACTGCACAGAAAAACTGAGGTGTGCTATACAAAACTCGTACAATGAACTATTCCTTTGAACAAATCACTTGAGCTACAGGAACGGAAAGAATACGGAATTTTTTATTTTTCAATTTGTCGCCACTCTTAAAAATTCTGTCTGACTTTAAAATGAAGAAAATTTAAACTAAGGCGTTCACTGGATATTCATTTTCATTAAACATAACTGACAAGCCGTAATCTCATTTCCGTGGTTCAAAGAGTGAGACAGCAAGGGCGGAACGGGTCTTTCTAAGAAAATATAATTAAAATATACAAATTAGAAAGCCATGTAAATAAATAAAAATGAATGATGGACTAAATTAAAATCATCAGCTAGAAAAATCTACTTTTTAATCAAATAAAACGAGCTGAAATCAAAAGTAAATACAAAAAAACATTAAAAAAATTGGTGAAAGTTTAATTTAAATTGATATCAAAAATAAAATTATATATCATTGTAAATTTAAATTTAAATATTAACAGAATAGTTCAACACGCTCAAAAAATTAATGAAATATTAATGCAGATTAAATTTTTTATTAAGACTAGAGTATCGTCTGTCCGACTGACGGTGGATCCACCTCCATTGTACAAAGTCTACAGCTCTATTCATACTCATTGCTCAAATTGTAAAACTATAATTCATTTGTATTATGTAGTTCTATTTATTTGATCTTTTTTTCCCCGTGCAATTCGTTCTTGGCACTCCTCTTCAGTTCAATTCATCGCTGAAGCTGCATCGTCCAACATTTCATCGATAAAATCCTCAAATTTTGATAAACCTGCAGCTCCCTAAAAAGTTGAGTGTTTTGTTCCGTTGATTATGAATGAGACAACGATTTTCTTCTCATGCAACGATTCCAGTCCAGGCAATCATTGCGATATTTTTCTGCGACAGCTTGCAATAATATACCAGCGCAAACGAAGCTCATGGTTGCCAATTCAGCACGTGTGACACATACGAAATTAGGGTTGCCGAGTTGGCGCGTTATCTTGACCGTTGGCATTGTTGTGATGAGTGAGTGAGTGAGTGAATATTAACGTCCACTGTTCAGCTACACGAGGGCTTTTGGGGACGGTCCGCGTAATTTTGAACCATGGTCAAGTGACGCGGACGACACCTGAGCTGGCACCCCTCTCCTAACTACCACACCACACCACGGAGGACGTTTGAGCTCTCGACAGGCATTGTTGTGATAGTAAGTGAGTAAGTGAATATTAACGTTGCACTGTTCAGCTACACGAGGGCTTTTGGCGACGGACCTCTTAAATATGAACCATGGACAAGTGACAAGGACGACACCTGAGCTGTCACTCATTTCTCCTAACTACGACACCACACCAACTGGAGGATGTTTAAGCTCCCGACAGATTTAACGTGCATCGCCCCCCTACACGGCGGGTCTTCAGTGGCACTAGGCTCGAACTCATGACATGTCTGCCATGAGTTCCGTTACTCGTAATACAACAACAATACCACGGCCAGCATTGTTGCGATAGTACGTAATAAATTTTTTACAGTATTTCGAAAAACTTATATATATATATACACATTGAAATTATTTTAAAATTTTCAAACATATATTTTTATCTCAATTTAAGCTCTTCAATCGAAATTCAAAGTGAAATATAAAGCATGTTTACGAATTATTTTGAAATGAGGTTTATTTAGTGAAATGAAACAAAATGTGTGTGCCTGTAACACCGACCTCAACATAGATGTGAATTGACATTAAATGTCAATAAGGGCCAAGCAGTGATTTTAGCCTAAGGATATCTTAGAATCATTTTTCACAAATGCTGAGCAAAGCTCTTTGTAAAGTTAACGGCAATTATATTTTAAAATTATACTTTTTTCCTTCGTGACCCAACCTCAAAGTAAAATAGTTTCATCTCTGGGCACACCTACAATTGTCAGTGACCTATCGCTTAAGTAAAACGGTCATGGTTACCTTGCTGTCTAACTGCTCAATGCAGTAATGAATGAATTCACACCATTTCAATTGACAAACAGGATGATAAGGAGAAAAATGTTAACCTCTTTTCTTAGTGAACATCCTTTTACCTTGTTATTTCGGGCAGTCCTTCTTCATTTTCCATTCAGGAATACAGTCGGACCTCTATTGAACGAGTCCCGAAAAAAAAGTTCGTTATGTGGAAAATTCGTTCAGCAGAAATTCATCTTTCAGTAGATTTTATTCTTGGATCCAGGAAAACGTAAAATAGAGGTTCGTAAAATGGAGGCCCGACTTTATTTAGAACGAATCAAAAATACATGTTACCTTAAAAAACCTGAGCTTTATAAAGTTCCTTCATTGGAGAAAATAAATTAATCAGTAATAAAAATAAAAAGGCAATTATTTGAAAATTGTATGTGGTTTACGCAACATTTCAATAATATGGGTGAATTATTAATGTCGCACTATAAAACAACACGTGAGAGCTAATGGTAATGGACCTTGTAATTCTGAACCATAGTCAAGCGACGAAAACGACACCTGAGCTGGCATCCCTCTGAGCCACACCACGGAAGGTACATCGGCGGATTTCGTATGCATCAGCCCCGACGGGTCTTCAGTGGCATTAGGCTCAAACTCATGACAAGCTGGCCACAAATCAGTGACCATGACCATAAGATTACCAGGATCTCGTAAAAAAGTATGGAGAAATATTAATACAAAAATATCATACATGTACATATAGTCCCTGGAGAAAAAATTTAACTTTCGCTGTTTTCCTTGAAAAATAAAGCACGGCCGCGGTGGCCGAGTGGTCTAGGCATCGGATCATGGCTAGCATGTCATGAGTTCGATCCTAGTACCACTAAAGACCCGCCGTGTAGGGGAGCGATGCACGTTAAATCTGCCGAGAGCTCAAACGTCCTCCCGTTGGTGTGGTGTGGTAGTTAGGAGAGGGAGTGCCAGCTCAGGTGTCGCCCGCGTCACTTGACCATGGTTCAAAATGACGCGGACCGTCACCAAAAGCCCTCGTGTTACTGAACAGTGCGACGTTAATATTCTCTCATTCTCTCACTTGAAAAATAAAGCAAACTTCATACCACCGCTGAAAATTCTCAGTCAAGATATTAATAAGTTAATGTAAATAGTGAATTTTTCATTCTGAAATGTGTGTTTGTTGCGTTGATTAACTTATTTAGTATACATGTGATTAGCTTTCGAAAATGATTTTTATCTGATAGTTGCCCTTTTTGTGTGTAATTCATTTCTCCTCATGTAATAAGCTTACATTTTATATTTGAAAACATTCAGATGGAAGGTTTCTGAGTTGTGTTGAGATTTAATAAAATGTCATTCAGTTTCGATTTATTACTTATTAATCTAAAACAATACATACACACATGGTGATAATTGTGTGTGTGAAGTGTTTTTAAGGTGACTGCCTACGTTGAAAATGTCATTTTTCGACTACATATGGCAATTTTTTTTTATTTCAAAATCTTATAGTTTGAACATTTTTCTATCCAAAACAGTTTTTCTTTTTCCTTTACGCGAAATAGAAATGAAGTTATAGTAATTTTAAATATATACTCTGTGCAAAAGGGAACCGGAAGTAGCATTTCGAAACCGGAAACTGCAGAAAATTGCAATTTTTAACTCAAATTCTACAGTTTCTCTCTTTTTTTTTAGTTTATAAAATATTTTTCTATAATTTTTCTAGTGTTTCAGCCACTATTCAGTTCTGCAGGAGCGTGACTATTCGTCTCACAATGCTTTTGTCAGTTGCATATCCATTGACACAGGAAAGATTTTGAACATCGAAACAATGTCACATTTTTGTAGAATATGTTCAGAGCAGACTAAAGTTCCAGGTGCTGCTTTTAATGCACATGTTTGTTGCATCATAAGGGTTCTGCTTCAAGCATGAAGAATGTTGGAGCATATTGCATATTTGAGCAATCAGTGAATCTTCGTAAATTGCAATACACTGATTACTATGGTGAAGGGGGTTCCAAAGCATCTGAATTCGTAAAAAATATGTACGCTCCTAATACAGTTAATAAACTAGAATGCATCGGTCAAGTGCAGAAAAGAGTTGGAAGTCATCTCAGAAAGTTTAAAAAGTCAGTGAAAGGATTGGGTGGAAAGAGAAAATTGACGGACAATTTTATCGACAAATTGCAAAATTATTACGAAATGGCAGTTCGCAGTAATACAAAAAATTTAATAAACATACAAAGCGCAGTTACATTGTTACGTTTAATCACTGCTGTTCCAGTACTGAAAAGTCTATCTATTTTCAATGCTCAACAGGAACAGATAGTTAGCGCAAATTTCAGAAAGCAAAGGCATGTGGTAAAGTATTCACTGCCAAAACCCATGGACTCCCACGAAGTATTATAAATATTGTTAAATCACACTACTTAAAACTATGTGATTAAAAACTTTTAGATAAGTGTTTACATGGAATGACTCAGAATGTCAATGAGAGTTTCAATGGTGTTCTGTGGAACATACTTCCTAAGCAAAACTTTGTTGAACTCCAAACTTTGCAATTAGGGGCATATATAGCAGTTCTACAATTTAATAAAGGTGCTAGTGGCTTATTGAAAGTGATAAATAAGCTGGGGTTAAATGTTGGTAGCTATGTGATACGCGGTGTTAAAATTGTATGACTTTCGATGGATTAACGGCGGAGAAAGACATTCATTACCCTTTACAAAATTAAAAAGGAAAAAAACACGAGCTCACCGAAAGAAAAAAGAGTTGCACCAGGAAGAAAAGGAAGGTGTGACATATCATCTTGGTGAATCTTAGATAATTTTGTAAAGTATATATATCTTTTTACTGTAACATAAAACTTTAAATGAGTTTTTCTCAAAATTATGTTTTCGAAAGAAACTCTCCAGAAACATGATATTTTAAGAACCAAACAAGATAATGCATTAAAATTTTGTGGGGATGTTTTTTATAAAATTTTTCTTAAAGTGTAATTTTTAATTTGTTGTAGGCTAAATAGTTTTTCATTTAAGGTAGTTTTTATAAGGAAAAATCTTAAAAAATTTCAAAATCTTCATATTATAATGAATAATTGCCTGTAACTATTTTGTATCTTAATATTTCTCTTAGATTTGGTTCATTTTAAAGAGCACCATAGTATGTATATTGTGTATAAAGGAAGTTAAGATAATTTGATTAGAACTTCTTTATACAGTGTTACCCGTTTTAGTACAAATTTAGTAAAATTTCCTTGAAAACAACAAATTTTTCTAAAAGTACAATATTCATTTTAAAATTTTTATGTATTTACATATTTTTTTCTATTTTTCTACCTAAAAACGCTCAATTTGTTTCAAAAAGTTGTTTTTATAAAAAAAAATGAGTTCGAAGGTAGGCAGTCACAGCATTCAAAAATTTATATTTAGGAAGAATAATGGCTTTACAAAATCATTCCATCTCCCTGTTTCTTTGAAATTCTTCGTGAGTACAATTTTTTGAATTCTTTTATAGTTTTATGATATTTTCAAAATCGTACTGTCACCTTCATGGAGGCTCAAAGCTTAGGCTAACGACAGGCGTAGATCTAGCTCGTTGCCATGATGAATTTCGTGGGCCTCGATCTGACTACGTCAGACAGGTGGCATAAGCAACAACAATAAGAACATGATATTTTCAATCCTAAAATTTTGTGTGGTTCACTTCTCATTTCCATATTTTGTAGTTTTTACTTAGTATAATCCTTTTTTGGATTACTTTTTTTAGGAATTCTCTTATTAGTTTACCAAGCTACAAAGTAAATATATTGTTGGCATCATTAAACTAGTTTAGCTCCACTTATTTGGTCCTAAGTTCGAAAACTTTTTTTTTTTACTTGCTAAGCTCCATTTTAAATTTTTGCTTCAGTGTATTTTCTACTTCCTTTCACATACTTATTTCGGAGTGTTGTTTAATTTATGATTTTATAATTTATTTCTTTATATTTTTTAAACTGTATGTTTCATGCTCTTTTTTTGTAAGAGAGAGAGACGAGGTTTTTGAGAAAGCACGAATATGATCATGTAACTAGGAAGACAAAACTGTTGTGGATTATAATTACTGTGTGATCATTCTCACACAATTCTTGTAAAATTGACTCCATCTACTACAAAATCAACTAATATTTTTTGATAAATTAACTCCATAATTTTTAACAGAAGAATAATAAAGAAATTAGAAATAATTCATTTTTCATTGCATAATAGAAATTCGACTTGATTATGAACTTGTGATTGTAATTTAAAGCAAAGGAATTATTTTCCAAAATGTGTATCTTGAAAATTGAACATAATAATTGTCTTAAAAACAGACCTATCTCTTCTAATACCGTATACTTACTTTGATAAACATGGATGATGCTCCCTCGGAATGCCCTAGCGATCCTTCTCTATTATCGACCCTCTTTCTTGAAAATCAAAGCTTGCCTTTCCCTTCATTTTACACCTGAGACCAAGTGTAAACTTAAATTGATTATTCACTTGGTGTACTTGCTTATCAGTAAATTAACGAGTGTTTGGCGCCAATTAGCCAAATTCAACTTTTTTTCTTTAAATCCATTAAACAATTTACAACATTATACTGTTTTTTTACGAATTACTGGGAACATATTCCAAGATCAAATTCGAATAGAATTAGAAACACGTAAGACATCACAGCGTTCTCTATCTAATTCTTAAACGGTGGGGAAACCATCTCTAAAGATGTAAGGATAAAATCTCTATTATAATTGTTTTTTCACTCGTGATAACTCATCTTTTACGCTAAAATTATTTACACCACAAATTAAATGGCACGAAACCGTTGCAACAAGAATTTTATTAGAGCGTTCTCCATACGCTCTTTCTCACATAAAATTTACACATACACTGAACTCTACACACACTAGCGCCCTCTCGCGACAAATATTCACTTGTTATTGTGAGCGTCACAAGAATTATTTATTCAAAACTGAACAATAATAATGAGGTATAATGACTATCATGCTGTCTTATTGGAATTTTAATTTTATTCCCTTTGAACTTAAAATGATAGCAAATTTAACCAGCTCCTATTAGAATCTTGCATTTTTTTAGGACTGTTTAAATTGTACAGCGAATACAAAACAAAAGCTGTTTTTGTTTTGCCTGTATTAAACTTTCTGTATGATGATTTCCTAAAGTTTAAATTCCTGCATCGATATATTCACATGACAGTTATTGGATTTCGATCAATACAAGTTGCAATATCGCAAAACGATAAACCAGACTCTCAACGATAAATGACAGGCCAAGGTGCTTTCACTATTAAATTCCGATACATATTGGTAGCCTTTTTTTCCTTTTCATACCCTCTCTTCACAAACAAGCAATATTTAATTTCGATTTCCAAATGAGAAGCCTTCTGTGCAAATTTCCTTTTATAGAGTTTGAGATGCCGTTTCTCCTTCTAGCTTTATTTGATTGTACTTAATGCTAATCTTCTGCACATCCCAGCATCATCTTTTCATGCAAATTTGACATCTGTATAATTTCTCTTTAATGATGGGGCAATTTTAATAACCGACACTGTACAAGATGCATAGCGATAATCATTTTCCTCATCTAGTGCTTCAAAACTAAGGTCATTAAAATTATAATGTTTTTTTAATGTCCTGCCATACCACTGGCAAATGTGTTTTCCCATTTTCAACCAATCATATTCTACAGTATCTTAATAAATCTCTAGAAGTAAATGTCCCCCACCCCCTAACCCTTGTCTTTTGGTACATTTTTTTTATCAGAGCACGATTATCCCCGAAGTTGCTTAAACTGAAATACGGGAAAACGTGCAGAAATGTGAGGCAGGTAAAACCATTTTAAGTGTTGTTACATGTATTATTTTCTCACTGATAAAATTCACGTGAGACTGTTGTTAAACAACATCACGTGGACAGCGACAAAGCAGGAAATGTTAGTAAACTCATTGAGTTGTTGGGTCGAAAATACACTTGGAAGACCTCAAGAAAACTGATAAGCTATTACTCAGAAAAATTTTATCTGAAGACTGACAGACCATAAACAAGTTAACGGCAGGCTTCTTTGGGGGTGGAATAGGGGCTTACAGAATTTTCTTAGAATGGAGTGCTTATAGATCTGGAATGTGCGTAAAAACCCCTTGGATGTTGAAGGCAGAACTGCCCTCTGACCTTAAACAGACGATGAATGGTAAAATCGTCTGGAGGGCGGAATTTGAGCAGAGGAGCGAAGGAGGTTTGTTGTTGTTTTCCGTGGACAGATTGGTTCTCGGAATTCAGCGCAGGAGAACGGGAGTCAAAACAGGGAAGATTTATTTTTCATAGATCGAATGGCTCATCAATTTTCCAAGTTTTGCAGTAATTTTCTTCTTTCCATCTTATTGCTTCGTTGGCGCGATATCAGTCGTTGATACTAACACTAGCCCTACACTAAGTTTTTAACTGAACTATGACTTATTTTACAGAATTAAGAATTTCGTTACTAAATATATAATTAACGTTATTAAAATTTTTAAACCAGAGTTCCTTCGGCTATCAAACCAAGTTCTGAAACTGACATCAACTATATTTTTTATTAAAAAAAATAGCTTTAAAATACGACTTTTTACTGTATTAACAATTGAATGAAGTAATAAAAAAGAAGTAAATAAGAAACTTCCTTGAAGTATTAACACTGAAAAAACAAAATATTAAATAATTTTGAAGGCTTGCTTTGAGAAATGTTAAACTAACTGGAGCATAAGAATTTGTATTCATTGCTCTCTTTTAAATAAAAAAAATCGGTAACATATGAAAAATTAATGCGTTTCTGAGAGTAATTTCAGTTAGTGTCATTTTAAGATCATTTCGGGCCCTGGGCGTGGAAGATCTACAGGCCCCCTTGGCACAGCTGGATCCAAGAAAAATCTGGGTAAGTCTAGTTTATCCGGATGGATCCAAGCGTCCAATGGGTAAACCTGCATTGCTTCCAGTTTAAGTACAATGCTTTTTTATTTCTTTTTGCAAAGACATTTATAAAATCTAAGATGCATGAAATGCATAGGCAAATTCTTTTTTGCCCACTTATATTTATTTTCACACTGCATAACATTATTTACACTCTATTATATAAAAGACGATGCATTAAGAAAGAGTTATCCAAATGGAACGATATTGCATATGCTTATACTTTACTATAGAATATAAAAATTATTTTTTGGTGGTCAATGGATGACTGGCTGAAAATTTATTGCCTTAGAATGGACGGATTGTCAATGGAACAGAAGACATTCCAGTGCTAAGACATAACTTTAAGTGAATGCGGATTCAGTAGACCCGCGTACACTATACCAATGTCTCATACAGGGACACGCGATTAGTAGGAGCATATGTCACTATTTTAGAGAAGACGCGTAATTTGACAAAAGGAAACAGAGTGGTTAAATGGCTCGATATTCGAGTATGCTGTCATGCCACAATTCTAGCAGGAATGGGCGGACCATGGCGGTGTAGATCTTTAAAAATATAGCTGTCTATACCGAAGGTGACGGCAAAACACGAATGTAGAGTGATTATCCGATCGATTTCTGCTGTATTCTTATAAATTATCTGTGAAATCGGAGATAACAGTCGTTTCAATGACCATCGATAGCCAACGGGGACTGAGTAACGCCAACCATTGCACCGACTGCCCCTCATCTTTGCTCAGAGATAAAAATGTTTGCAGTTGTTCCAGGCGCATTTGACTTAGAATCTCACGCTCTTAGATTTGAATTGGTGTTACCGATGAATTTTGCTTCGAATAGAGCACCGATGACGAGCGAAGACATATCAGAAGATACCAAACAATCTGAAAATTTAACACTCTAGAACTGTATTGGAATACTCACCAGTCATCCGCCTCACAATCCAACAATCAGGCGTTATCGTAAAGTGCACTATTTCATTTGAAAGCCGGATTCCTTTACTTTTCATCCTTGATATCCTTATGCTAAGGTAATATCTATGAGATTCTACATCCCGCATTTCCTTTCACGGCCCTATTGGCTTACTTTTCAACTGGATAATGTTCATCCGAAAACTGTATGCCTTTCTATCGTTCGTCTTTGTGCTTCTCTAACATTTGTCTGCTCAGTACGATAACCAAATCTCTACCTAATGGCTCATTTCGACTCAGAGGAGCAGGTTTTTCTGTCTATCCTTAGATATTATCGATCTAATTCACCAATACAAGTCAATGTTCAGCCGAATAGCAGCCTGCATTCGGCCAAAAATAGATCAACGTATTATTGATTATTTTTACTCTTATGGCTGTATTTCCTGCATAAAACATTCAATTTCTCTTGATATTGTTAGATTTTTGTTTTTAGTACATCACAATTACCGTGTTTTATGCCATTCGGAAGACTCTTTTTTAGTGCGTCGTTTTGTTGCTATTTTACGTATATTGTACGTTAAAGGATCAGTTCTCGTATTTACCCTTGTTATAGTCTATGTCAGTGATGGGGAAACTACGGCCCGCGGGCCAAGTCCGGGCCGCGGATATTTGGCAATACCTGAAAAGTTTCAAATTACAGTTATTATTATTTGCTAATCAGATCTCTAAATCTGATTTTTCTCATTTTCCAAGAATACAATCTTTAAAATTCACTATATCAAACAATAAGATTAAAAAATACGAAATTAATTCGAGAAAACTATCTTCAGAATTTGAAAGGAGATTTCAGGACTTTAGAAAAATGGAACCAGAGTTTAGTATTTTTGCGACCCCATTTAGTGTTAATTACGAAGAAGTTGATGCAAAATTTCAACTTGAGTTAATAGAACTGAACTGTAATACTCTCCTGAAACAAACTTTTCATACAGTACCATTACTAGAATTTTATAAAAATTTAAGTCCAGATAATTTCCCAAATCTAATTACTCATGCAATGAAGATAATGACAATGTTCGGCTCATCTTATATATGCGAACAAATCTTTTCAACAATTGAAGCTTGGGAAAACTTCTTTAAGAAACAGAGTTACAGATGAGCACCTTTCATCAGTTTTAAGAATTTCTGCTTCGCAAATGGAACCGGACGATGATGAAATTTTGAAGAAACAGTCTCAATTTCATTTTTCTCATGCACCATCAACCAGTAATGACACCAGAAAATAAAGTGATAATACTTCACATCAAGAACTACACTAAATTCATTTTATATTTTGTGCTTATAATTTTCTTACCTTTTGCTTTTTTACTATTAAAATAATAAGTGTATGTAATAATATATGTATATGTTTATAGAACACATAAATTTTTTAACGATTAAACATTATTCTTTGGCCCGCTACGATTGTCTAGTTATTACAAATGACCCGTCTTAAAAAAAGTTTCCCCACCACTGGTCTATGTCGTCAAATGAAAACAAAACTTCCACTCACTGCATTAGCCATTCCCTATTATTTTTAAACACACAGCACTATCTGCAATTATACAAGACATAGAATCTCAAATCTATTACAGACATCTGTTCTCCCCTTCTCTCCATTCCTATTATTTTCCCGATCAAAGGAAAACTGGTTCCGTCACCCAGCAGCGCCTTTTTTTGCCAGCTAATTCATTACAGCCTTATTAAATACTTTTAGTTTTTTTAATTTGTGTTACAGTATCTGATAGTTGTGTATCTAGTTGAGTTTTTTTTTGTTTGTTTGTTATCTTTCATCTATTGAAATAAAAATATATATGTTTCAAAATAAATTTTAAAAGATTAACAAACTCTCTCTTAATTTGTGTAAACGATAAAAACCACAAAAGAAATTAAGTTTTTGACAAAAGAATTCATTTGATATATCTGAATAAATATTCCTATATAGACTTTTACGAACGTTTTCTAGTTTATTTCTCCAAAACAAACGACAGCAAATGCTTCTTATAATTTTGAGCCGCATCATGAGGACGCACAATGACTCCAAACTCTCTATATACAGAGAAAAATATGTTCTCAGCCTGAAAACTTGGGAGTCCTGACCAATTTAATATTGAAACACGACACATATGTTATTTTTCCGGCAGTAACACTCTCCTTGAGGGGAAATTGAGTTTTACAGGCGAAGTTTGCTTCCCAGCGTGAACCAGAAAAAAGATTATAGAAACCACAAAGATGTGATCAGGGTTACCGGATTGGCGATTAGCACCAAAATCATCGAGAAGGCTCTGGGTGAGTGAGTGAATATTAACGTTCCACTGTTCAGCTACTCGAGGGCTTTTGGGGACGGTCCGCGTAATTTGAGAAGGCTCTGGGGTAGATCCTTCTAGAAAATAATCATGAGGCTACATAAGGGACCTTTGAGGCCAAGGTTGAGTTAGTTCTGAAAAGAGTTGTCATATGCGTTGACTGCAACGAGAGAGACTTTATCTGTCCGAGTCTCTACTATAGCAGCTGTTCTGGAAAGCTTTTTCATAACGAGTGCGATTTGCACTATTGTAAATAATCTGTTGTAATATTTCTCTTTGCTTATAGAGGTCGATTTTTCTTCGTGTAGTTTATTCCTACCCATTAATAAATGTGTTATTCGTCAGCTGCTTTTCCCTCACGCAAATTTGCAACAGCATGCCTCAAACCCTCTACAACCGGGGTAGGCATTACGTCGATCACGATCGACCGGTGGACCTCCAAGACATTTTGGGGTGACCCCCTAAAATTTTTATCAATTTGTAATTATATATGGAAAATTCAAGATTGTCTGACAGTTGCGCAGACTAAGCCTTCTACTGACTATAACAACGAAAACTAACTTTAGATAAAAAATGTTTTTTAAATGTATTTTGAATTGTTTCGCAATAAAAAAAGCATCATTTGATATAATTATATATTTGGGGCTATTATTATTAAGTTTGTATCTTGCGTTTTGCTTCAATCGCGGTTTTAAAAGTGTTATTTTCTTATTTTATTTCTGTATATATATATATATATATATATATATATATATATATATATATATATATATATTATATATATATATATTTTTTTTATATATATATATATATATATTATATATATATATATATATATATATATATATATATTTTTTTTATATATATATATATATATATATATATATATATATATAAGAGAATGCATATGTTGGGTTATAATAATAACCTTTTCCTTACCTCACCCCACCTACGACATTAGCAGGACAGTATTGGAGCAAACATGAATTTTTAAAGGGAAGGGGGTCGA
Organism: Trichonephila clavata; assembly: GCA_019973975.1. Classification (NCBI taxonomy): domain Eukaryota; kingdom Metazoa; phylum Arthropoda; class Arachnida; order Araneae; family Nephilidae; genus Trichonephila; species Trichonephila clavata. Next base: position 25,372 of record BMAO01034770.1, read on the forward strand.
GAGTTGGAGGTCTACCATTCTCGTATTATACCTCAATGCTCAGCCAAACATATTTTTTAGATTTTGTGGATTGCCATGAACAAAAAAGAGCAAAAATGAATTCCTGAAAAAATAATTAACATTAATAAATAAAAATAATTACTAATATCAAACACTAATCTACATTTTAAGTACTATATACATGGGAGTATAATGAATCGGGAAAACATGAAGGGTTATGAGGGAGGGTCTGGGCCCGTGGCCCCTCCCTCCCTTGCCTTGTGTGGGCCACTGTCACTGGGTGGACCGCAACTCCTTGAAAAAATTAGAAGTAGCCCGTACCCTGGAAAAGTCTACCCACTCCTGCTCTACAAGTTGGGTTTTCTGAGGAATTGGGACTTGAATGCGCAGCTTTACTCATACTTTGCAAGCCACGAGTTGGATGCTCTGACCTTTCAGCTAATGCGGCACTTCTACGGACAAAAAGTAGTAAATAAATAATAACAATTTTTATATTAAAAGTGATTTTTTATTGGTGATAAAAAATTTTAAGAAAAATAATAATAACTTAAAAATTGCGTTTTAAATTTCATATTCTATGAGATAGTTCCGACTCAATCAAAATGCAGTCGATTCTCGGTAATTCAAACCTTCGATAATACGAACCTTTCGCTGATTCGAAGTATGTGCTCAGCCCCTAGGAAAACTCTCAATATTTCGAACTAAAACAATACGTTGTGGTACACTCAACATTTCGAAGTAAAATCTGTGGCTGACCAGACTACAATACACGATAATTCGAAGTGATTCAATAAAACTCTCAAGAATTCAAATTCTCACTATCATGTAGAACCCTGTAGCAAACAGGTTGAAACGTACATGCTTTGTGTTGTATTGTCTCTGCTTGTCTCCCCTGTAACGTAGCCTCTTTGATGACCATCGGAGCTGACTCTGATAACTCTGACAGAAGCTGAAGTGTGTGTCGTGTCGTGTGGTGGTGGTCGTCGGTCTCTAAGCAAACTACACAACTTTTCCCTTCAAAAACATGTTCATACAGACGTTCGTCAAGCTTCATTTATTCTAGAAAAATCTATTGACAAAGTTAGTTTGAATGCCGTAAAACAAAAAAAGTAACAGATTTTTTCGTCAAAAAAATTATGTACACAATGTATTTTTTTAATACAGGACTTTTAACTTCTGTATAATGCTGTTATACTGTATATACATATAATATGTACTTTTTAAAATACTTTAAAATAGTTTATATATATATATATATATATATGTACATTTGTTGTTTTATTACATAGTTTCGAATTTAAATGTTTTAGGGAAACTTTTCTCTTCGTGTATTTTTGGAGTTTTTCTCTACCTTCTTGATAATTCGAAGTTCTTCATAGGTCCTTTCAACTTTGAATTATCGAGAATCGACTGTATTTTTGTTTTCATTGCATTAGTTTTTAGTACATTAGATTTGTTTCAACTAAAATCACTCAGGCCTTGTCGTAGCTAGTGGTCATTGATGGCAGTCGTGGTCATGAATTCGTGAACTGCATGGTCGAATCCTGATTCCACAAATGACTCATCAGGTAGAGTAGTTGACGTATGTTCTCAATTTATAAAGATTAAAAGTCCTCACGCGCGCGCGTTGGCTGGGTGTTGAATTTTAGGAGAGTGGATTGCCAGCTAAGAGGAATCGCCATCGTCACTGTACCACAGTTCAAAGTCACTCTTCTTCCTATAAAGACCGTAGTGGTCTGAATAATGAGCTTCTGCTCGTTAAATGTAATAGAACTATGAACAGTATACCCATGACACGAAGTGTGGAAGTTTGGCGAAGGAGGTACCATCCTCAGCATTACGAAATCTATACATATACCTCTTGAGTGACATTATTTAAATAAGTAATCGTTTCAAATAATCTTAATTTTAAATTTCATTTAAGCAATCTCGATTTAATAAATTGCAGTTATTTAAACCTTGTCAAGTAAACTAACATATATATTACTGTACCTACTAATCTTTGATAGTACATGTCGATGTCATTGTCGTATAGTGTCATTGATGGCAGCGTGGTCATGAATTCGTGAACTGCATGGTCGAATGACACAAATGACTCATCAGGTAGAGTAGTTGACGTATGTTCTCAATTTATAAAGATTAAAAGTCCTCACGCGCGCGCGTTGGCTGGGTGTTGAATTTTAGGAGAGTGGATTGCCAGCTAAGAGGAATCGCCATCGTCACTGTACCACAGTTCAAAGTCACTCTTCTTCCTATAAAGACCGTAGTGGTCTGAATAATGAGCTTCTGCTCGTTAAATGTAATAGAACTATGAACAGTATACCCATGACACGAAGTGTGGAAGTTTGGCGAAGGAGGTACCATCCTCAGCATTACGAAATCTATCACTAGTAACTCCACCTCTCTTGAGTGACATTGATTTAAAATAAGTAATCGTTTCTAAAATAATCTTAATTTTGAAAATCTTCCAATTTAAGCAATCGCTCTGATTTTAATGTAAATTGCAGTTATTGTAAACCTTGTCAAGTGAAACTAACCATATATATTACTGTACCTACTAATTCTCTTGATAGGTTTAGTCAGTAAATTCTAATCTATATAAATAAAAATGTAATGTGTGTTTGTTCAAGGCCACTGTTCTCCGAAACTACTGGAGAATTTCCTCTGAAATTTTGACATAACGTTGAACTTGAATCCGGACGGGTTCTTATGTACTCATTATTTCGTAATTCCTCTAAATTTTTTTAAATTTAATTTTTAAGTAATTTTTCGGTGTTATGACGTCATATGATGTCACGTTTCTCTCTGAATGCGGAAATTTATACTTTACGCACAGTTTTTTCGGAATTACTATATATTTTTTTATAATTATGATTAGAGATTGAAATATTTATCCATTTTTTTGTTCTTTGATACTAAATTAGGTTTATTTTTCAAATAAATCATTTTTTTAATGATTATTCTTTTAACAACTGAAATTTTGTTTTGCAGTGTTGGCAACATTCGATAGTATTATGGCGGGATGTTTATGATTTTGCTTACAAATTACGACTTACTTTTTCAGTAATTTCATGCAGAATTTATTATTTTTTTTGTTATATTATTTTAGTACTTACGTGTTTTCTTTTTTCGCCGATCATGCACCGCAAATGAAAGGACCTCGCCAAAATATTTTTTTGCACTTCCTGATGTCTTAATTTGGCGAAATGAATCGAATGGTATTGTTCTTAAATATGGTTTTTTTTATCTGGTTTTGACAATTTAATTTGATGTCTGAAATACGAAATAGAGATTTTGTGTTTGTATGAAAATTTATATTGATTTAATCAAATTAGTGAGCCGTATTTTATTTTTGATATTTTTTTAAGATTCAATTTTATTCTATAAGTAGCTGTTCCACATGTTGCTGTCACTCAGTCAGGTTAAAAAGACTGATGCACAACAAAGTATGCCATAAGGATGTATTATTGCAGCAATCGCCAACTCTATTATAACTCGCCAAGTTGGCATCCTCGATTTCCTATGTGTCATATGTTTTTAATTGGCAACCAGGTGCTTCGTTTCATATAATGTCGCCAATAGGTTGTGATAATACACGAGTACCAAAGAAAGTATCCTAATAAAAATTTTCAACAAAAACATGGGAATCCGAAAAATATATAGTAAAGAACCATGAACAAACTAAATGTGAATCATTAATATATATAAGAAAAAATGGTACTTGCATATTATCGCAACAATTAACCATTCTTTTATTAACTCGCTAACTCCTATTTCCTATGTATTGTATGTGCTGAATTGGCAGCCAGGTGCTTCGTTTGAAATAATGTCGCCAATAGGCTGCGATAATATGTTCGTAACAAATAGTTTAAAAAATACATTAATAAGTTCATAAGATAGTCAAAAACATATAAATGAGGGGTAGTATTAAGCAGAAGGATAAAAAATTACTTTATTAATTTGAATAAAAAAAAACTATCATATACAAATAAAATATACTGAAATTTGATGAAATGGTTCTGCTCTGGAATCCATGAGGGTTAATTTTATAATGCTTCTGGGTAGACAATGTTTTGTGTTGCTTCATTTTCTATGCAAATACAAAAATGATTGTTTGGTCTGCTTATTCTAGAACACAAATAATTGCCATTGTGAGAATTATCCATGTCTTGATCTAAGCCACTCAATTTTAAAGATATGCCTTGAACTTTGTTGATAACGATTGAAAATTGTAAAAATCTTCAATTATTATAAACGCGTTGTCGAAAATTTATGAAATCCGTGTTTTTATTTGAATTTTCCTTGCGTATTCAATGCAAAATATCTTTAACCGTGTGTGATTTATATTTCTTCCCTAACTCTGTTGGAGAGCAGGTATGGTCAACATATGATTGCAAATGATGCACAAATTTGATTTTATATTGTTATTTTATTTGCGTCATTAATAATACTTCCAGGTGTCTGTTACATTTTGAATGTAGACAGTCACCTTAATTATTTTGTGATGCATTATTGAGCTGTCTTTTGCGATAGTGTTGATTATGTGTGAGTATAGTTTATTTTTCATTGTTCTTCATTTAGTTTTTTTATTGTTTTTCTTATTTCTCAGTGCAATTAGTGAGAATTCTGTTCTGTTGATTAATTTTCATTTGAATTCAAACTATATAGTGAAGTTGATAACTTTGGAGTGCTTTGTTCAAGTGGAATGAAATGTTCTGTTTCCCATTGCATCGCAATTGAGCTGTGTTGATTGATTTACAATTGAAGTTAAATATTTTGTTAGTATTTTTATTTTCCCCTCTTTTGGTTCCTGTTTTTTTCCTTTTTTTAAATGTTTTGCAATTTTATGTTTTAGTTTGATGTATTAGTTTATGTATTGTTTTAGTCTTCTTTTTAAGTGCAGTCAATCAGCTTCAGTACATAAAAAAAATGCCTTGCCGAAAATCAAACTTGGGTCGCAATACACGCAAAGCAAAATCAGTTCGACGTGTAATTGCTCATCAAACTGAGGAAGAACAAGCATCAGGGAACGAGCAAAGTCGACAAAGAATGGCTCAAATATGTACTGAGGAAGCAGCAGAGCAGCATGCAACTAGATTTGAGGATGCACGCTTGCGAATAAGGCAGTCACGTTCTGCAACCTCAAATGTGCTCCGTTCTCAACAAAGAGAACACAATAGGCTACAAATGGCTGAAAGACGTCAACAAGCAAAAGCATATCAGCCTTACAATCGCCTTGCTTTTCGGTACAACACAGGTGAGGATTATAGTTTGAGCCGGCATGTTCTTATAGGCACAATGACGGTAGTGTGTCCTTATTGCAAGGCTTTGAAATTTAGCGGAGAAACAAAAGGAATGTGTTGTGCTGCTGGAAAAATTAAACTGCCTCAACTTAGAGAACCACCAGAGCCATTAAAAACTTTTCTTGCTGGATGTACTGCAGAATCAAAGCATTTTCTTTCTAATATCAGGAAATATAATTCATGTTTCCAAATGACATCGTTTGGAGCAGAAATTATAACAACACATTTCATGCCAACTTTCAAAGTGAAAGGACAAATTTACCATAAAGTTGGCTCATTGCTTCCGTTCCCAAACGGTCAACAAAAATTTTTACAAATGTATTTTATTGGCGATGACAAGGATGAATTAGAGGCTCGCTGCGGAATCTCTACTGGCATAAAAAGGTGCATTGTTTCTCAAATGCAAGAGCTTCTTCACGAAAGAAACCATTTAGTGCGTTTGTTCAAGACAGCAATAGACATGATGCCATCTGATACGCACAAGATTGCTATTCGTGCTGACAGAACGCCTGCTAAAGAACATGTACGAAGATTTAATGCTCCAACTGTAGATGAAATGGCAATTATTATCGTTGGCGATCAATTTCAACCAAGAGATATTGTTCTTCATCGGAGAAATGAGCAATTAACAAAAGTTGCAGAAACTCATAGATGCTATGATGCCTTACAATATCCAATCCTTTTTTGGGATGGTGCTGATGGATATAATTTCAGTGTTAAGATGGTAAATCCAGTCAATGGAGAAGAAATGAACAAGCAATGAACTATTATTCATACCGATTAATGGTTCGAGAAAACGAAGATAATCATATTTTAAAATGCCGTCAATTATTTCATCAATACATAGTAGATATGAATGCTAAAATTGAAACAGAGCGCTTGATATTCATCCGTTTGAATCAAACCAAGCTTCGCTCTGAAGAATATGTTCATTTGCGAGATGCAGTTGTCCATGATGGTAATACAACTAACGTAGGAAGATTAACCATTTTGTCATCTTCATATACAGGTAGTCCACGACATATGCATGAGTATGCTCAAGATGCAATTGCATATGTTCGTCTCTATGGGTGTCCAGATTTATTCATCACATTCACATGCAATCCAGCTTGGGATGATATCCAACAACTTTTATTTCATGGGCAATCACCAGTAGATAGGCATGACATCACAGCACGTGTTTTCAGGCAGAAGTTGAAATCATTGATGGATTTCATGGTAAAACATGAAGTGTTTGGGTCTGTGCGTTGCTGGATGTACTCAGTGGAATGGCAAAAAAAGAGGATTGCCACATGCACATATATTAATCTGGCTTCGTAACAAAATAACTTCAAATGAAATTGATCATGTAATATGTGCTGAAATACCCGATGCTGACATCGAAAAGGATTTGCATGAAGTTGTGATAAAAAATATGATACATGGACCTTGCGGTACTCTTAATCCAAATTCACCATGTATGATAGATGGAAAATGCTCAAAGAGATATCCTAGAGCATTAATATCCAATACGGTCACAGGAACCGATGGATATCCTTTATACAGAAGAAGGTCAGCAGATGAAGGTGGTAAATCAGCAACCATAAGAATGCGAAACAGTGTCATTAAAGTAGATAACCGGTGGGTTGTTCCTTATTCGCCTTTGCTATCTAAAACATACAAGGCGCACATAAATGTGGAGTATTGTAATTCCGTTAAATCCATCAAATATATTTGTAAGTATGTAAATAAAGGCAGCGACATGGCAGTTTTTGGTATGCAACAAGAAACAAGTGATAGGAATGCAGTTATGCATATCGATGAAGTTGCGCAATATCAGGCTGGAAAATATATAAGCAGTAATGAAGCTGTATGGCGAATTCTTTCGTTTCCTATACACGAACGAAGTCCTGCCGTTATTCACTTAGCACTTTAGTCAGTAAATTCTAATAGTAAATAAAAAAATATTGAATAATAAAAAAATAAAAATATATATGTATTTAAAAAATCTTTGATTATCCCTCTCTAAATTTAAAAAAGTTTTCGTGATGCTGTGATAAATTTATTTATACAAAAGGTATACTTAGTAAAAATGGGTCGTAAGAAGTTGAATTTAACTGAAGAGGAGCGCCAAGAACGATTTACCTAGGGTCCCCCCCCCCTACTTTCCAGCGCTTTCTCGATAAATCTTCTTACGTCATAGATATTGATGTTATAGATTTCTCCAGTAATTTACAGAAGCATCCATAGGGTCCTTAAGTTGCCAAATTTGGTTATTAAAAATGATGCCAACCAGGCTGTATCGTCAAGTTTCCATTGAAACGTCATTATAATGTAAGGGGGGGGGGAGTTGTTGAGAATATCACAATTTATCATAAAATAAGTACAACAGAAAGTAATATTAAAGTGTGTTAAACATCCAGATATAAATTAAATTTGAGCAATAAGTATGAGCAGTTGTATAATTTGTACAATGGAGGTTGCTCCGCCTTTGGGTGGACAGAGGGTACCCCCCCCCCAATCATCTTAATTTATAAGATGCTAATGAAATTTGAAATATGCCCTTATTCTCGTCATTCTCTGTTATTCTCTAAGGAGGGAAATTTTTTTAATGAATTGTAATAATATAGATTCATTACTTATACTAGTTTAGTTAACTAATGGGTTCATTAACATCAGGATTTACATCATTTTACACTAGAGATAATGATATTAAACTTTGTCTTGTTGCATACTCGAAAGTTATTCTGTTTTACCTGTTGTTTTTATCACCATTGATAATTCATTTTGCAAAAACACTTTACACTGAAATGTTTTGCCACTGACATTGAATGGTTACTTTAGAGATTAGATTTCTAGAACAACGAGACTGATTTATGGCCAACATGGATAAACACTTAAATTATTTCGTAATCTAAATTTGCTTGAAAATTTGTGTTTTCCTGGTAGGTAACAAACAACAGAGATCCAATAGAAATACTTCATTTTCGTAAGAATGTTTGCTCTCTTTAAGAACAATCCATCATTCGATGCTTAACTCAGAAGAAAGAATCTAATGTTTCTCTAATCTGAATGGTATGAATAGAGCAGATAAAATATTCCTTATCCGTCAGTTTCATTCGGAGACTTATTTCCATTTATTTAAGCTTTTCTTAAAAGAATTCTGGGTGTCGATCGTCATCAGCAATCGACAGTTCACTCTAAGGTCAGTGATAATGAAGGACCGCACAAGTTGCAGTGTACCGTGACCGGCAAATATTACACCATAAATTTCCAAGGGTGATGAGTAGTATGATAGAATGTGTCGAAAACCTCCAACGAAGTATATTTTAAATTAGATAATTCAAACGGTGATTTGATGAGGCAATTGTCTGAATCATCTCTCTTTTAATCTAGGCGTTATCCAAACAATCAGACTTCACTTTGAGTTCTCACGCGAACATCAAAATAATTTTTTAAGCAACACAGTAAGCAATTTTAAGTTCAGTAAAATAAAGAGAGAAATAGTTTAACCTGAAGGAGTAGTTACCCCCGTATCAACCATATTAGTAAAAAGTTGCCCCCTCCCCAAGCTACAGCTGTCCCAACATAATGAGATATTTCGAGACATACATTTATTTTTTGAGACTTATTAAGTGATTATTTTTTATTTTCCAAAAAGGACCCATAAGGAAACTTGATACAGGGTCCACTCAGGACCAGCTGCGTCACTCATTTATACCTCCCCAAAACCGATTGGGAGGGGGCAGTGTTTCAATCACACTTCATGTTCAGCCTTGGTTTCACTGAAGGCCCTCTGCGAGTGAAACTTCTTTAAGGTATCCGACTAGATTGAAAGAGTGATTTTTAAGTGGGTGTTTGATGTTAGGGCCATTAGAAGAAAAAAAGAAATTTAAATATTGAGGAAAAAGGAATAATTTGAAAAACTAGAGAGTTTTTAAAGTTGTTTTTATAGGATTTACTTTATCTAACTTTTAAGAAAAATTTTTATTGTGTTCTTTGAAGAATGAAATTTTTACGAGATAATTTGTACACGAAGAACGAGATATCTCCAAAATAATCCAATAAAATTCAGTAAAATATGTAACGTATATGTTATAAACCCTTTAGAGAGTGTAATAAACTGCGGGTTTTAAGAGATAGCTACATTTAATCACATTTTACAGCAATTTTTAGCTTAGAACATACATTACTATTCTGACTTTCAACCCGATTACTATTCAACCCGGGAGCTATTAAAGACAGACCTTGTGATTTCGAACCACTGTCAAATGAAGAGGACGACACTTGTGAGATGTCATGTCTCCTCAAAGTTTCCACACCAAACCACAAGAACTTCTTCCCTTGGAAAGCTTAGCGAGTTGAGTGGCATTAAAGCCTATGATTCCACTGAAATAGTCCACCGCTATTCAGCTTACAACTCTGAGCACTTAATTGCGACGATTGAAACCTTGACTCAAAATTTCTATCTTTTGAGTCGGCTAGAAAGAGACAATCGGAAGCGTTTGTGGAATATAATGAAATTTTCTGAATAGTTGCAGTCAAAGCTTGATTAAAGAAAAGAAAGCATACCTAAGCAATATCTTGAAAATTAAGATTCCAAAAATTAGAAAAAAGAAGGGAAAAAAACACGGTTTTTAACCCCCTAATTCTATTCTCGGACCCGGCTAAAGTGTGAAAGGAAGTGAAGGACGATTCGACATGATATTTTCTAATTATTTATTCAGCTCACTAAGTAATTCAAACACAAATCAATTAATCAGATTAAATGAGATGTTTCAAACAGTAAGCAGGTTTTGCAACGAGTTCGGAGAATACTTTTAATCAATTGTGATTCCCCTTTTATGAATCAATTTTCAACTTTAATAAATGATTTACATTGTAGCTATATGTGACTAATTGTCACTTAAATCTCTTTAACAATTTCAAGCCCAAAACGCGCTATCAATATGACTAATACCTGATCTGTAGATATTCTTCCTACCTTCTACTTTTTAATATTTCCATCTCCTGGCAACTTCAATTAATTATCCTCTTTTATATCTCTATATTTCTTTCTATATCTCTATCTCTCTTCATTCTATAACTAACTCCCCTTCTATCTCTCTTTATCTAACTATTTAACTAACAAGCAAACCTATACTATACAAAAAATAGACTTAATCTGCATATTATGGTTTCTTATTCAGAAAGGGTTGCTGATATTCATAACCTAAAGATTTCCTAAGAAAGTTTGTGAAAGGACGAGTATAGATCCGTCACATGTTGGTGTTGTAGGTTGAAATAAAATTATTTACCTGAAATGAATACAATTAAGTTTTCCAACAGCATCTGCATTTTTATGAAAATCAATTCTTTTATAAAGTTGTGACGGGTGCTTACGCGTTTCACTAACCTTCTCAAATATACTCTTTAAATGTTTTATTTATTTCAACCAATCTCCACCGGGAGCCAAAAGCGTGATTTATGCAAATGAGATATTTTATATAAGTTTGGGTTTAGCGAGATATAAAATGAAATGAAAGGGGGAAATGAAATGAAGAGTGAAATGAATTGAGAAGTGTTATTTTAAGTGTAAACGTTGTGAGAGTCTACGATACGTTGTAGATAAAATTAGTTAGGGAAAGAACTGAGAGATAGCTGAGATTGAAACCGCTCATTAAAGGAATCCAGATATTGAAGAAGCAGCTAGATGAACCTGCCATAACAAAAGGTATCAGGTTAGTTTGATTTCCCAAATTAAATATAAGTGTGTAACTATTATTGTGCGCGTCGACCGCCGTAGACTCAGTTAAGATTCCGTCGTTCATGATTATTGAATCCTTCTCATTCTCCACTGTGTTTTATTGTTCTTAAAATTGAATAGCATTTGTGTAATCTCTTAATTAAGAAAGGTCAATAAATAAGATGGATTTATTAAAAAAGTAGTGATTTATTATGAATTCAACACATTCAGATTCAGGTAATACCCGAAGGGGAGTTAATAATCTTAGAGGTAGTGATAGGCTACGACAAAGTTATACAGGGTGTTTCTAAAATCAGGGGGCAAACTTTGAGGGGTGGCAGAGCTCACTAAAACAAACAATTGTTGTATAGGTATATATGGGCTGAAGTATCGCGTTGAGGCACAAACAGAAAAAAATAACGCATTAACGGAAACATGAAATGTTTGCTAGAAGCATACTTAACGAGTGATTCCGTAGAAAAAATGTTAAAACAGTTTTAGAAATTGCATCAAACTACAACCGGTCATGCATGCTAGGCGACCTTTATGGCGTGAATGGTTGACAATATTGGCGATAATTGAAGGCAGCAAAGCGGTGTGCCAGCGATCTGTTGCACCACCGAAATCGATCGGCATTTGCGCTTGAGATTTCGGTTGTTTGGATGATTTTACTAAAAGCGAAAAGGCAGACATACATCCAGTGGTGTAGCGTACACCCTTGCAACCTCCACGCTGCGGGGGGGGGGCAGGACTCTAGGGGGCCCAAGGTCTGACTGACGCCCAGTATGCACTTTTTGTAAGATCTAGCTTACGGCACAAAACCTTAATATTCTCCGTTATGCCATTGTATACATCCAATGTAGGGTACTGCTAATAGTAACGGCAGAGCCGCTCTACGGCCGTATCAGGAACGCTTTCCAAGTAGATCCATATCAAACCACAAAATGTTTCATAGATTACATCGACAGATGTGAGAAACTGATTCATTTAGTTCTGATGGATGTGATAGAACGAGGACTGTACGACAAACACACCTGGAAGAAGTCATCTCGAGCCATGTGGACGAAACACCCGGCACGGTACAAGGGCTGTAGCATGTCATCTACAAGCTCAACCAACCGCTTGGAGAGTTTTACTGTTGGTGAATGCAATTTTTCTAAAACTGTTTTAACATTTTCCCTTCGCAATCACTCGGTAAGTACGTTGATAATGAACGTTTTGTTTCCGTTAATGTGTTATTTTTTTCTGATTGTGCCTCAACGCTGCACTTCCGTGACACCTGTGAGTTGTTACCCCCTTCTACTAACTCCCACACCCAACGAACGGGAGGACGTTTGAACCTCAACTAATTTAATGTGTATCAGCCCCATAGCGGATCTTCACTGACACCCGGATTCGAATCCACAATTCGACTAAAGTAATGCCCACATCTACTTCGCGACCCTGATGGGTCGACTAACGTGGCCCGAGGCCACTTGATAAAAAGACATCTGCGTTTGCTGGAGCTAAGCAATAATCAATGGAAATGAATGGAATTAACTTACTTTTGAGTATTTTAAGGTTAAGCATTTAAATCTAATAAATACTTCTAATATTTTTCAGAAAAGGTGAAATAAGGCCTGTTTTGAATTTGAGAAATAATTCATTCCTCCAAAATAGCGAAATCTGGAAAAGGCCATGATAGCCTTGTGGTTATGGTCACGAACTCGTGGCTCCCGTGTCACGGGTTCAAGTTCTGGTGCCACTGAAGACCTGTACAGAGCGGACTGAAGCAAGTTTAATCTGTAACGTAAAATCGAACTCTAAGTCCACCCCCCCCCCGGTGGAGAGGCGTAGTAATTTAGCGAAGTGGTGCCAATTCAAGTACCGTCCTCGTTACTTGACCGAAGTTCAAAATTACGAGGCTCGTTTCCGATAGCCCTCGTGTAGCGAAGAGTGTGACATTAACATAAATCTCACTCACTAGTAAATTTGGAAACCTGGTCATTTCATGAATAATTTTTAAAATGGATTTAATTTCTCTTCCAATATGTGAAACTTATCATTTAATATTTGAGAATATTTTTTATTCCTTTTTAATATATGAGAAAAACCTACTATAAAATTCAAGTAAAGGGAAGAGAGCTTGCTGACTTAAGGCAATCTTACAAAAACGGGGTGTCCAATACATATTTGCAAGATAGGGGAGTCGGAATGTGTTTCTAACACTGCACAGAAAAGTGGTGTCATCTTTACAGTACCTCACCACTATCTCGAATTGGATCACCTCTTACGCCACTTGTCGATCGAAATCGCATCTGATGCCGATCACCTTCGTCTGAGTTCCATCAGCTCGTCTGTCATCCCCTCTGCACACACCCTGTGAAAAGAACGCAGGCCTTCGTTCCGATAACCCTCGAAGGTCAGCGCGATGTTTGATGGCGTCGCGGATTGCCATCGCCCACCGAGATGACCTTTGCTAATCTCGAATGGATGCGGAGAGATGGCACAGTTTCCTATGCCCTGCCCCTTTCCCCATATGAGAAATGAAGAGCAACTCATACTTTATAAGCATGTATAATTTTCCTTTTTCCAGATTCAAAAATTTCAAATTATTTGAATGTAATTTTTATGGATATTTTGAATGTATAATGATAAACAATAACACTTCAAACTCAAAATACTTTTCCGGAAAGAAAAAAGTTATAACATTAAAATTATATTCTGACATCACAAACAAATATCAAAAACGCAACCTGTTTAATAATGTCATTCATTTTAATTTTAATTAATAATGAATAGTTTAAACTTATTTATTATAAAACGGGCATAACACTTCACTTCCTGTATGCATAATTTTAAATGGAATCAGTACCACACACATGTAGTTTTTAAAAATTATATTTAGTCTCTTTATAATTTTGTTTTCTTTTCAAAATGGAAACTTGCGTATCATTCGAATATTTTAAAAGTGTGAGGACACTTATTGGACTGTTTATAAACGTAGCATCCTCAGGCAACGTGATGGCTATTGACGATAGGCGCATCATTTCGAACCAAAGCAAAGACAAGAGCAAAAACTTGAGTTCGCCATACCACTCACTCTTTAAATTCCCAATCCACACCAATGCTAAAATTCAGAATCTCGGCAGATTTCACGTGCATCAGCTCCTTACTCATAGTGGCATCAGGACTTGAACCCGCGACTCGACTGCTATGGCTCCTATTTCGACTATGGTCACTCGGCTACAACGAACCCATTGATAGGACACACAGAATGATAAAAGAATATCCGTATAAAACGAGTTGATTTAAATTATTTTCATCACCCACACCACAATACTGAAGCCTCCACCTCGAATCCGGCCAATTGTGCACATGGGTTCCAGGGTTTCATTACAAATTGTTGTATTAGCACTCTCCATACAACACGACTGATCAGAAAACGTGAATCACAAACCAGGCGACTTACTTCCATTCTTCTACAAATCAAAACTAATGTTACATAGTCCATTGCAGACGCTATAAGCGATGACGTTGTAATTTCTTCGCGTCAAACAGCTGAAAAATTGGCTTCTTTTTTGTGGATAGTATAACACCGTTCCTATGAACCGTTAAATATTGGGGAGTCCTGTCATTTGACATCGCCCGGCAACCAATGACCGTGAGAAAAACCCCCACTCCACCCACGATCCGGAGTGTAGTTCGAGGATAAAAGGCTGACAACCCCACCCCAGGCAGTGGAGAAGAAATTCCGTTAAAAACACACCCAAGAGAACGGTTGTGCTGCCTCCTCCCTCACAAATAACATATTTTGAACTAATGAAGCAATCAATATAGTATGAATAACTTCGATGTTAATTATATACTTAAATTAATAGCTGTGACGTAAATAAATCAATTATTATTTATTTTCCTAACTCTCACGCTGCCGTTATTTTTCTCAAGCGTCACAACGTATGATTAGGAAAATGATTTGAGCGCCGGTAGTTTAGGTCATACATATTATTGCGCTGTGTATTAAAGCATACCTTCTGGGTCGCCAGTGTTGTAGCTGATGATGCTATTTTTTGTCCTTATCTGTCACAGTGAACAACACATAACAGCCTCCTCTGGAATCAATGACCGAAACGCCTAGACCGGCGACTTGTCGTTTTACTATCCCTACACTACTTTCTATAAGTATGCACAACGTAAACAGTCCACCAAACTCGAGTTTTCTGAAATCGATTCGCCCAAACACAGAGCCATAGCGATTTAACCCCTTAAAAATAATGAATCAGGTATTATTCCCATTATGTCACTAAGCATTTTAAATGAAGACAAATGTGGAAAAACAGTGCATAGACAATTTATATACTTGAGCATCAACCAGCCAAAGGTGCACCGTGATTTTGCATCTAAGGGAGCTAGCTCACTGCTTTGGGTGAGGCTGGTCATAATGTAATGGCTTTTCGGTATATACCTGTCCCGAAACTCAACCACAAGGGGAACAGAATAAAAGGGGAGGGCCATATCAGTTCTGGAATCAATTTTAGTTGTTGGGAGGTGGGGATGACCGGAGTGCCTAGCTTTTTCGAGCTTTAACCTCTCATCATTAGGATTTTGAATGATTGTAATGTTATGGTTCTTGCCCTTTGTTAAATTAAACTACTTAAAAAGTAAAATAGAATTTTAATAGAATAATAAAAATATAAATTAGAAAACACAATATGCATTATAAGTGCTTGAAAATAAAATCAAAATAAGTGCAAGCACCGAAAATGAAAGCAAATTTCAGATCTGTGGGTGAGCGGGGTATAAGCCTGACCAATCGGGAAGCAGCTAAGGAACTCGATCGTAGGGAAATATAAGGAAAAACTTTAACTAAAATAGAGAGAGAGAAAACAGCTTTTTTAAAAGCTATAAAACAAAATACATGTAGAAAATTCAAAAAGGATCTTAGATAATAAATTAGATCAGAAATATTATTTTTCCCACGAAAAATGGAGTAATTTTGAATAAAGACAACTCCCGGGGATAGAGGGATAAATTTAAAAAAAAAAATTCCATGTCACTTGGTTAAGTAATGACTAACAGATTTTTGAAAATGTGAAAAATTGACATATTTCTTCACATTATTAGGTACTGTGACCCCACATTTTACAGCGATTTTTTCTCTAATGGAATCTTATATAGCCGTACTATCAAAAACAATAACAAATCGAGCAAAAAACTTTACTGATTTAGTTAAAATTAACGTAATTTGTTTCAGTGTTGAGACTTGAGAAAAGGATGTTACCTAAACTTTGACTGTCCATAAAAAGTAAATATTACATACTAGCCCAGGTGCCCCGAAAACAGCAACCACAGAGGATAACGTGACGAAAATCCACGATCTCGTTTTGGCAGACCACCGATTGAAGGTGTGCGAGATAGCTGATATAGTAGGAAACTCAAAAGACCGCGTGGCGCATATCCTACATGAAATTTTGGGTATGAGAAAGCTGTCGGCAAGATGGGTGCCGCGTTTGCTCACTCCGGATAACAAGCACAACCGTGTGACAACATCAGAGCAGTGTTTGGCGCTGTTTAAGCGAGTTTTTGGGTCGTTACGTGACCGTCGACGAAACATGGATCCACTGGTACACACCAGATACCAAGGAACATTCGAAACAGTGGACTTTATCCGGTGAACCTGCTCCGAAGAAGGCGAAGACTGTCCCATTGGCCCAAAAGGTGATGGCCACTATTTTCTGGAATTCGCAAGGTGTGATATGCCTTGACAACCTGGAGAAGGGCAAAACGGTCACAGGGCAGTACTATGTCAAATTATTGGGCCAATTCGACGCTGAATTAAAAAGAAAACGGCCCCATTTGGCGAAGAAAAAAGTGCTCTTCCACCACGACAATGCACCGGCTCACACCTCCGCACTCGCCACGGCTAAATTGATCAAATTAGGCTACGAGAGAACTGCTGCCCCATCCACCATATTCTCCAGATTTGGCCCCATGCGACTTCTTTTTGATTCCCTAACTTGAAAAAGTCACTCGCCGGGCAGAAATTTCACTCGAATGAGGGAGTAATCGCCACCACGGAACCTACTTTGTAGACCTCGAGAAAACTTTTTTCTCAGACGGGTTAAAGAAGTTGGAGCATCGCTGGGTCAAGTGTATCGAACTAAAAGAAGATTATATTGAAAAATAAATTGCATTGTTTCCAAAATTTTTGTTTTTTCATTTGTATGTTAAGTACTTATCGGACCGCCCTCGTACTACCTTCTGGAGGGTTTGAAGAAATATTCTAGCTTCTGGAAAATCACTCCTTCAGTTACCTCTCACTTATCCTCTGAGAGCTTGGGACCGGTAGATACGTCACTACGTTTGGTAGGATTAATAGTTATCAATTATTAAGTCCAAACAATTTTTGCGAACTCATTTTAAAAGTCAATATTGTCTTTAAAAAATTATTTGTGTTAGGTACTTGTACTTTATTTGGAAAACCTTAAGAATACCTTACTTCTAGTTTCGTTATAGTTATATCCATATAAATTATCGGGATGAATGGAATGTGAAATAAGTGCAAACTTGTTGCACATAGAAAAAAAATTAAAAGGATTTGTACGAGCTAAAAGGCAGTGATTAATAATTTGAGTTGAAAAGAGGTTGAATATATTGTTACGTGGTTGATAATCTTTCTAATGTAAGAAAGGTTAATGTAATTTACAAGTTGGTTCCTTTGGAGTAAACCGGAATTTATTAAGGAACTCTTTAGTAAATACAACAGATTTACTTTTAACGGGAAGCATTTATCTCACACATATAAGTAAACACACAAGATCACAAATGCAGGTTGAACACAAATATAAAACACATCAGTTTAAATTTGTAATCACACTATCGTATAAGGTGAAAGGAATACATTGATGCAGTTAAATTCGAACACTTCTTCATGTTGTTTCCCCACATCGTCTTGAAACAGACAGTGAAGCCATTCTGGATGCTTCTAGAATTCCCCTTAAAGGATCATTCGTGAGTCTCCATATTTTTCGCGTGATCAAATCTATCACCTAGGTCGCCTTTATTTGCTCAGATTAATCAATGGGAATTTTCTCTTTTCTTACAAATCATTTTTTCCAGCCACAATCAGGTCCATTCTTTCTGTAATAATACTTACTTGAAAGCTCAAAATCTTATTGCTGTATAAAAGTACAGTCTCATGAAGTAGTTTTTTTCTTCATGTTTAGGAGGATTTTTCTGCTGTTTCTCTTCCTAATCTATATAGATTTGTGGGGAACTGATCTAAATACACATGGCATATATAAATAAGTTATTTATGTTTTCAGTTTACCTCATTCTCTCTTTAAACCTCCCCTTTCCCCCAAAAAATAATATGAATTTTACTGAACATCTCAATAAGTATTAATAATGACCTAAAAAAGCTTAAAATTTTTTTAAGCAATAATTAGGACCTTTAAAGTAAACATTGACTTTCTATGTATTTTCCATTCTATACTGATTGAACATTTTTAAAATCCTGACATTGGTTTTCAAAATATGAATTTTCTTTTCCGTAGAAGGAAAAAATGTGAGACGAAAAAAGCTCGTTGCTCAGAAATTATCATTTACAGGGACGTCTTAAGACTTCTTGAGGCCCAGAGCCCCTAAGCAAATACAAGCCCCAACTATGATCTTTAAAAGTAGACAGTACATGCATACGTTGTCAAATACAACCCAAAACAAATAAATGTGCATGACTTACAACTGCACAAACAGGTTTGACCGACTGCCATATTTTGACTGAATGAGTAATGAGGGTGAATATTGGTGGGTCCCAAGACATGGATGACCGTCATCACATATTATAGCCAGTTGACATATCGCCCAAAATTCAAAGTTTCTTGGAAAATACGATCGGAAATAACATTTGACCGGTGAAATTATTCGAATCATGATCTTATTAAGGCTAAGTCGGCCGAGGTCCTGGGCCCAGTTGGTGCATGCCTTTCGATGTCCCTGATCATTTGTGAAAAGAATATTATCAAATCGATACAAAGTGTACATTCTGTGTGTATGTGTGTTTCCAATCAAATTAAAAGCTATATATATATGTGTGTGTGTGAGTGTGTATAATTATCATAAAGCAAACGAATGATGCTTTAATGGTGAATCTATCCAACACATCAGAAGATAAAATTTTGAATAATGGGACCTAGAACACGAAACTTATAAGAGAAAACGATCGACCCAAATGGAAAACTATTACGTTTTCCAAAGCAGTCGTCGTTGACTTCTGGCTATGACGTAGAGATAAGCGTGCTTTATAGGATCCTAACCTTCCTCTTTGATCAGAAATATATACAAAATAGTACAAGAAAAATAATGAAAATTCAAAACCTAAATTGAATTGTTCTAAAAATGTGTTACATGTTTTCGAATTGTATATATATATATATATATTTAAAGTGCATTACATAAATGGAAATAGCATATATTCAAATTTTAAAAAAATCACGAATTCATAAAACATACCTAAAGTTTCCCAAAAGTGAATTTAAAAATAGAACGAATCAACATAAGGAGAAATATATACGTTTATTTATAAAAATAACGAAGAAGCTCCTCCACTGCCAATGCACATCTTGCAAGTGGACAAATAAATAATCTAAAGTTTTACGGGAACACTAAAACCTTTAAAACGTATAACAAATTAATGTTCAAAGAGTCTTCGCCCAAGCACATTCTGAACTGTCTGGGCCTTTTCCGAGAGGATCTTCATACTTCTCCACTTCTTGTGCTCGATTTCATCAAAATCAACGGATTTATTGACCTAGAAAGGACTTCGTCAAACCTTGGAGGATTAGTAACAAAAACAGCAATAAAAATAATTAAAATTTTATATAATTTAAATAATATTTTATAAATTTAAATAAAATGGTTAAATTTCGGAACAAGTATTTTTACTCCAATCTATTTACACACTTATTTAATTACAAAAAAATTATGAAAAATGTAATTTACTTTTCTTGATTAAATTTTTGTACCTAATTTTAAGTCCTCAAATTAAATTTTGTTTAAAATAAACTATTTTAAGAAAAAGGGAAAAATTTTAAATTGTTTAAAAAGAAACTGTAAAAAGAATATTTAAAACCTGAAAAGAATCCACTCTTCAGAATTCTCTACATTACATTGAAAATAACTCTCTCTAAAAATTTAATTTTTTTCTTAAAAATATCTCCAATTTCTTTACCAGTGTCATGTCGGAAAAGTTATACTGTTATTTAACAACTGTATCAAATAAAATTTCTCCAAAGAGATACTTCCAACACATTTATTTTTTAATAATATAATTTCAAAATAAAAAGAAAAGATTTTAAGAAATAAAATTTAACTATGTCAAAAGACAGAAATCCACTTCTTAACAGCTGTTTTAATCGGAAATCTATTTTAAACCCTAAAATTAATCAAAATTTACTTCTTTATCAAAGAATCGAGCAGTTTCGAAAATCCTAAAACCAGGTTTGGAAGCAACAAAATCTTAGTTATGGAGCAGATAAAAAAAATTATTCATTTGGTTTCCGTCATCCGATGACTATCTTGGAATAAATTTATTTCAAACACCTGTATTTAAATTTGCGTCATAGTTATTTGTAGTTAGAATAAACCAGGATTATGACCGCAGTGTTTTTTAATCTATTGAATCTTAAGTTCGATAAAGAAGGATTATATCTTTAGTCGTTTTCATCGAAAATGCAACACGATTGGTCGAAAAATGTTTGTAATCAGGCTTTCCAAATAAGCTCATTGGTTATGAGAATATTGAAGAAAATAAAAAGATTTCGGTTGCCAGATATGGTCTACGAAGTTTACACAGGTTATTCTTGAAATGAAAAAAGGCTTTAGTAAGCTTTCAAAAGAAATATTCGATTTAATTTTTAAATTTCCGGAGAGAATTTGTTGAACTCTCAGTACATAGAGATTTAATCATTTCGAACTGGGAAACAGATGCAACTTTGAAATAAAGACACCCATTATATGTAAATTTTTTCCTCTTAGTTTTCGATTTACAAATATGCAAAATGATTGAATCAGTATGTGTGTGTGTGTTTTGCCTTCAAATAATTTTCCTATATTTTTACATTTCTCCTTCAAGAGAGTTTTTTCTCTCTTTTCCCCCCGTAATTTAAATCATGACGAGTAATTCAATAAATTCTTATTTATTATGAAAACAAGATAGTTACAGACATGCTGCATTGTATAAGTATTTTTTTTTCTGTTAAGGATACTTTTAAAAATCACTGAAGCGAATTGATTTTTGAGGTAATTTAAAATCTGTTGAAAAACTAAGTAATTTTGAAGTATTTTTAGTCTTTCACACCATTTCTGTCTCTTGACATGTAGAGCATTCTAGTATCAGGAAATATGCAAATGGTGCATTTCAATTTGTTTATTTCAAAACTTTAAATAGTTCTTGATAAAGAATAACTCTTCTGTAAAATGCACACAAATACATTTTGTACTTTTATATAAGTTGGCACGCAGATTGTTTCAAGATTAATAACAACGCAGCATTTTAACGCGTTTTTCACGTAGTGGAACAAAAGCGCTATTAGGACGCAAATTTCGTCTTCGTTCCATATTTTGTCGTACCTTTTTCTCAGCCAATAAGCAACCCATTAACCTCGGGTTTTCGGCATTTGGTTGCATTTGCGCCCTAAATGAGCCGAATCATATTTAAATTTTCCCATAGTTTTCCCGAATTTTCCTATTGTAGAATACAACATGTGAAAAACGCGCTAAAATTACTTGGCTATGCCAATGATTGATATCTTGTTTAAGAAAGCATTTATAAATGGTGATGTATACATGTAAGTATATATTTTTTACTATTGTGTTATTTATATGTGGATTATATGTGTTACTTATTGTGGATTATATGTGTTATTTATTGTGGATATATTTTAGAAACAAAACAGAAAGTTTTAAAAAATTGTTTTCAGTAAATAAAATTTTAAAAGAAGTAGAGATAATATGATAATTTGTGTTTTATTTTTGCTCTCTTTTGTTTAAATTATTTTTCTCTTTATTAGAAATAAGATACGAATATAACGCGATGTAACATAATTTACTAAGGATAAATCTAAGATATAAGGTTTGACTGTATGGAGAAAAAAATATCAATACATTTTTGGGTGAATTACAGAGAGTTTCAAAAACGTTCAAAATAAAATTTAAGGGAGACTGTGAGTAGCTTCATTTTCCTTTAAAGTTAAAATGAAAAAAAAAAAGCATTGATTTGATTTTAATTAAAAATCGAGGTAGAGAGTAGCAAATTTATTTAGATAGTTGTATTGAATAAGATCTTCAAATTAGAAAGTAATTAGGGAAAAAAAATTCTGGACAAGAATTTGTTATCTTGACTCAACTTTTTTATTGTCCAATAACTACTCTGAATTGTAGCTTTTAAAGAAGAGTCACGAACTTTATTTACGGAGGGTCTCCCTCTCGAACTTATTGGGTTGGCAAGAAGATAATTTTAGTTTTTTAGTGTAAATTTCTTTTTATACTAAAAATAAGTTTTATTCAGTCAAATATCTTCCATTCTGTTTGTTTAGCTTTTACCATTTTTCTGGCAAACTCATGATTCCGAGCTCTAAGAGAGTTGTTTCTGGGCCTTATCAACAAAAAACTCAACCAAGTGCGATTTGAGGTCATCATTATTACTGAAACTTACACTGTTTAAAAAGTTTCGTAAACTTCGATAAAAATGATAATCCGATGGTGTAATGTTGGGGATGAAAAACGGATCGCGTCTACAAACATATTAATCGACAGAGACCATAGTCCACAAATCTGATGCCTCTCTAACATAATCTTTTGCAAGACATATATGAAATTGTTGAAACTTTGTTGGGAAGCGATGTCCCATTCTCCAAATAGCCCCGACCTTGCCCCATCCAATTATTATTTATTTTGAATTTGGTAAAAATTTTAAAATAACGATGACCTCAAATCACATTTAGTCCAGTGTTTTGCTGATAAGGACCAGAAACTCAATGAGAGCATATGCATGAAGTTATCAGAAAAGTGACAACAGGTAATTAAACTCAATGGAAGGCATTGGGTAGATTAAAGTTAATTTATTTTTGTGTAGAAAGATTTAAAATTAAAAAAACGAAATTACTTTCTTGCCGACCCAATATTATTCCACTAGATTGTTGTACGGTATATTCAAAATACAGTTCCAAAATTCCTACCATGGTGTGGCGTAATTAAGGTGCGTAAAGCAACCGCTAAATTACATTCTCGTTATCTAACCGTTCGTTTTACATTCTGAAGTGTCATATCAGTGGTGCTGAGGAACTCTAATGAGAAGTTATTTTAAAAAAAACCATATTAGCGCAAAATGAGAAATATTTGGTTCGAATTTTGTTCTTTACAATAATAAGAATACGGTCCAAAAAAAAAAAATGGCGAAAATAGACTTTCAATTATACTAAAAGAGTATGTTCCAAGACTTCGAGGGTTTTCTCAATTTACTAAAACATTATTATATTTTATGTGCCCGAGCATCTTTTAATCAATACAAATAAATAAAATTTAAGTGTCTGTTTGTAATTTTAAATTAGCAGCTTTTTACTAAATGCATTTAAAGGTATATACGGTACGTATATCAAAAAATCAATTTTTAAAATTTTTGTCTGTTTGTTCCGGCTAATCTCGGAAACGGCTGGTACGATTTTAAAAATTCTTTCACCAGTGGAAAGCTAAATTATCAGCGAGTAACATAAGGTATAGTTTATCTCCATATTCCCACGGGAACGGAAACTATGCTGGTAAAACCGTGGGACGTTGCTTTCTCCCCGCCAAGTTGGCGCAAAATTATGCATTCGGTATAATGGAAATTTTAATAAAAATTTTCTCACATTTGTAACAAATAACTGAAAATAGTGTAATTTAGCATCTTTACAAAAAGCAATTTTTTAAATGGTTTTTTATTAAACGTCTAACGTTTATTACGTTACGTTTGTTAAATGTCAAACACAATTTTTGAGAAATATCGCAAAGTTGGCTGAGAAGTTCTCTATTCCAATAATCCCAGTTATTTTAATGCAAATTTTCTCCCATTTTTTTAAGAGGGAAACGAAATAAAGTTCGAGCGAATTGCGCACGCGTCATATTGAAAATTCTATGGTAATATCAATTGACAGTTTCATAAAAAGTTTTGATTTATCGAATATTTATTACTTTGATTTTAACATAATTATACAATATTTATATTTTGCACAAAATATTTCACTTATACTGAACCAGATATTTTACATGAAGGTATTACTTTGAAGATATACTAGATATTACTATGGGGGAAGCCATACAAGTAATAAAACTCGCCGAATAAAATTAGGGAGCTTTACGCAATACTTATTTCCTCTTCGGTCTTTCTAATCCTCAAGCCTTTTGGAATAAGTACAAAGACTACATGGCGGAAGATATTTTGCGACGATTGCAGGAAGTACAAGCAAATGTGCCTTTCAATGAACACATCTACAACGAAGCGCAATAAAGGTTTTCAGAATGGTTGGGAAGAAGTTACATGATTTTGGAATGATTAGAGTCCTAGATGTGTCTGCGGAAATGGCTTCGATAATGAAATTGCTTGAGAATTAAACTACGATTTTATAGCATCGCAACATCAAGTAACTGAATTTATCCCTCAAATAACTCCAGAACAAAGTCACGTTTTCCAAGTGTTACGCAAAATAGAATCCGGCAGTGGTGCACTCTTTTTTCTCGACTCCCCTGGAGGAACCGGAAAAACGTTTTTGCTAAACTTATTATTAATGACCATCAGAAAAAACCCAGAAGATAACAGTTGCTATGGCTTCTTCTAGTATAGCCGCGACTTTCCTGACTAACGGTCGTACCGCACATTCCGTTTTAAAATTATCGCTTAATCTTGCATTTGAAGATTCACTCATCTGAAATTTCAGAAAAAATAGCTCTCAAGGTACGATGCTTCCATAATGTAAGCTTTTAGTGTGGGATGAAAGTACGATGTCTCACAAGAAAGCTATAGAAGCGTTAAATCGGACTCTTCAGGATTTATGAGATAGTACAGATATTATAGGAAGAATAATAGTTTTATTATATATTGGCTGGTGAATTTTGAAAAACTCTCCCTGTAATCCAGAGGGGGTACACCGGCAGATGAAATCAGTCTCTATTAAATCATCAAGCTTGTGGGCAAAAGTTGAAAAATCCAGTCTGAAAATAAATATGAGAGTGTATCTTCATAATGACGTAGATTCGGAACATTATGCAAAGACGCAATTGAAAATCAGTTATGGATGTTTGAACGTAAATGCTGGAGGTTATATTTTACTTCCAGAGAATTTTGTAACGTAGAAGAAAATGATGTAAATCGTATTGCTCAAGTTTACCCGGGCTTGTAAACAAAATTTTAATTGGGATCAGTCGTTGCGCGCAAGATCAATATTGGCACCTAACAATGACATTGTCCATAAAATCAACATTGAAAATTTAAACGACGTATGGGGGAGGGGGATGAAGAAATATTTATCAATGAATACAATCATGAATAAAGAACAAAGAACTTCATATCCAACGGAGTTCTTAAATTCATTTGAACTTTCGGGTGTACCCTCACATAAACTTCAATTAAAACTAAATGTACCAGTTATACTTATGCGAAATCTCGATGCTCCTCGACTGTGTAAAGGAACGAGGCTTTGGATCACAAAACTGATGCAGAATATACTTGGTGCCAATATTTTAACATATGTCATGAAAAGGGATAGTGTTTTCATACTTCGAATTCCAAGTATCCCCACTGCCCTACCGTTTCAATTCAAACGAGTTCAATTTCCAGTTTTACTGTTGCTATTAACAAAGCTAACATTTCAGGCAGCATGGGCAGAGGCGGATTAAGCGGGTGGCGGACCTGGCGGCAGCCAGGGGCCCCCAGCTCTAGAGGGGCCCCAAGCTTGATGGATTCCACTTATAAGTTCAACGTGCAAAAAAAAAAAAGATCTTGAACCGATATTGAACCCCGATATTTCCTCGTTTTTGAATCGTGTAGCAGCCCTAGCCATCTTTTTCTTCGTATTGTTGCAATTTGTACAAACTTTTAACATGCATTTTTTTTGCCCAAATTTTATTTCAAGCAAATGAATGATATTTAAATCAAACAAGTTCGTTTTCAGTTTACAGGCATGCTTGATTACTCTCGGGTACATTTTACAATGATCGAAAAAAAATCCGAACACCAAGTAAAAAATATTGTCGACTAATAAAACTTCGGCAATACAAATCGGTAATATAGGCTACCTATACAAATGTATAGGTAGCATATTAAATTGATTAAAGTTTCAAGATCACATGTTCATGCAAGCGAGAGTAGAGCCATTTCAAATGTGAAATAATGATACATTAAAAACTGGTATAACCGCCACAATTATAAATGCAAGCATGCAAACGTGCATGCCTCGTGTCGTACTGGTACCGGATATCAGTATGTGGGATGGAATTGCATGCTTGTTGTTCTTGGTCGGTCATTATAAGGTTGTTTAATTCTGGTTGTGGGTGAAGCTGACATTCCGTTCAATGATGTCCCATTCCAGCTCGATTGGAAAAAGATCTGGTGATCTAGTAGGCCAACTCAACACGTCGTTTTTCTATAGAGTCTGTTGGATTACAACAGGGATGAGGGAGCACGATATCCTGTTGGAAAAGACCCCTTGAATGATGTTCATAAATCGCAGTGCAACAGTTTGTATCGCCAGACTGGCGTACTAGTTTGCAGTCAGGGTGTGTGAATTAACCTCGAGAGTGCTCCATCAATCAAAGAAAATTGCACACTCCTGACCATAACTGTTGGTGAAAGCCAAGTGTATTAAAAAGAAAGCTACACAAAAATTAAAGGAAATCTACAAAGACGATATTGAATCATTTAATTTTGACTATATGAATTGTGGATCAAGAAAAAAAAGAAAAGAAAAAAAAAAGATATAATGTGAAAACCACCCCTAGAAATTTATCGAGTTGCAAGAGAAATCCTAATGTAGAAATACTTTTGAATATATTTTTAACTATACCGTTATCGAATGCCTCAGGCGAAAGATCTTTTTCAGTTTTAAAACGTATTAAAATAATTTAAGAAATACTATGGGAGAAAAGACAAATTGAACAACATGACCATATTATATACAGAACAAAATGTTTTGGATAAAATAGATATGGCAAAAATAATTGATGAATTTGCC
The DNA here is from genome assembly GCA_019973975.1 of Trichonephila clavata. Lineage (NCBI taxonomy): Eukaryota > Metazoa > Arthropoda > Arachnida > Araneae > Nephilidae > Trichonephila > Trichonephila clavata. The sequence goes on from BMAO01034770.1 coordinate 52,620, forward strand.
AAAGAGAAATCAATTTGTATAGCGAAACTGTAAGCTCTTTAGTAAGGTTTTATTTTTAGCGCGTTTTTCACGTAGTGGAACAAAAGCGCTATTAGGACGCAAATTTCGTCTTCGTTTCATATTTTGTCGTACCTTTTTCTCAGCCAATAAGCAACCCATTGACCTCGGGTTTTCGGCATTTGTGCCCTAGATGAGCCGAATCAAAATTAAATTTTCCCATAGTTTTCCCGAATTTTCCTGAATTTCGTTAGTTTTGCTTTTTTATAGTGCTGATACAGATTTGTGTCATTATTTCTTTTTAGCTCAATAGTAGTACATTTAGAGGAGGGGTACAGTACTACTTTCTGTTAGTAAAAAGTTCATTAGTTGCCTTATTGTAAAATACAACATGTGAAAAACGCGCTAAAATTACTTGGCCATGCCAATGATTGATATCTTGTTTTTATATACAGTTAAGATTTTTCTTTAACCGTTGAGTTTTATTATTAGCAATACATTTTATTTTGAGAATTTAAAGTAAGCGGCTCTTTTCACTATTTTAGTTTTTCGACTCTTGAGCCCAGGGGCCTCCAACTACCTTATTCCGCCTCTGAGCAGGGGTGCATTTGGAAAAGCAGTGTGTTTTTCCCATGTAGTCTGATCGGTGTGTCCAATGCCCAAATCTTCACATATTTGCAACTGACGGAAGAATATATATGATATACAGTAGCATCTTAGAATAATATTCTGTTTTGAGATCTTTTAAAGAGGAATTATACATTAAACGTAGATACTTTCGACCTTTAAAAATATTAATAGTTAAAGTTATTGAATTTTTGTTGTTAATTATTATAATAAATAACGTTTTCAGATTTTTTAAACTAAGCTCAATTTTAGATTTTTAAATTTTGTTGGTTACAGTCAAGCAATAAAAAAATTACCATATTTTATTATTTACTTTCTAATGCTAAGGATTACGATTTTGACAATTATTTAAAGACATCAACGCGAGCGGAGCCGCGGGTAAAAGCTAGTAAGTTTATATAAGTAACTATTTCAGTATAAAAATTCTTAGTTTTTCTAAAAAAATAATATATCATTTTTATATACTCCTTCTATGATTGACTGATTGTTAATTAATATCACTCATTGAAGCTGCACAATGGTTATTGATGACGTACCTCTTAATTTTAACCACGGTAAAGTTTGACACCTGAGCTATAGCACTGCACTCTCCTAACTTTTACACCGCCCTAACGTAAGTACTTTGAGCCACGACAAATATAACGTGATCAGCCCCTTCATTTGAAGTTTCTTCCATAGTGACATCTCATTCATTTTTGCTTGCACAAAAACCTGAACTCATGAAGCGACAGAAAAAAACTGGGGTTACAAGTTCGAGTAAAAGCAATCACGACTTATTTTATCTGTAGGAACAATTGCTTCAGATATTAATTCATTATTTTTTACATTTATTTTAAAATTATTCTAAATTCAGAATATATGTGGATTTCCTCATGATAATTTTTTAAGTACACCTCGTACTGGTTTGAAGATTAATTTTGTCTTGACCGGATACTAATAGCAAACACTTTTCTGCTCTGCGTTGCTGTGATCAGTCGTTGAATGAAAGCTCGAATCGTGTTTTGGGTCTTCTATCTGAGTTCCGTTTGACGCTGTCATGGCATCCGCTTTCAATACAACTTCCTGGTCGCCGATGACTTGTTTTTCTTCTAAGATTTTCTTCTTTCGTGAAAAAGAATATGAGGAAATCAATTCGTTGAACTCTGGAACCAGTTACAGATACAGCCCGTAGTCTAATTTTAACAGTAAATTTTCTTAACAGGTCATCATAGGACCGAATCCTTGGCCGGATAACAAAATGGTCAATTCAACCGAATTTTATGAAATATAATAAATATCCAGTCTCAAAATAAGTAGAAAAATTAATTATGAGGAATTTAATACAAATATATTGACACCATACTTGTAATTTTTTAAAACTTAACAGATAAATCAAAAACTTAAGCGCCCTATTATAACTGATCTTATGCAGCTAAAAATGAAATATTTCTACACTTAATATTATCGCTTCTAGAATATGGAGGACGATCAATGCTCGTATTTAAAGAGAACTGCCATGTAGCGCGTCTTATGAGCGTTGAAATTATTGGGGTACTAAGTCTTTTTGTTGATGTGATATGGATGTAAAATTGAGTGTTGACCTCGTCATCTAAATGTTGTTCGAAATTGTTAAACGTGTTGGATGCAGTAAGCAAATTTTCATGTTTTGGGTAGAAACAGACTGTCGGAGACATTCGATTCGATTTTTTTTTTTTATTAATATCGCATTCTCTGAAGTTGCAAGAGGGCTATTGGAGATGGACTTCGTAATTTTGAACAACGGACAAGTGACGAGAGTGACACCTGAGCTGGAGTCTTACGCTGCAGACTTTATCATAACCTCAATGTAAATACTTTGAGGTACAACAGATTTAATGTCCATTTAACGGCTCCTCTTGGTGGCAGATTCGTAGTGCCATCAGGACTCGAACGCTCGACTCGGCAAAAGCAAAGCCGGCGAAGAATTCGCGACCCTGATCACTCGGCTACTGCGGCCACTTATGTTCCCGACTAACATCAAAGGAAAACACTCTTCGGTTATCTTCATAAAACAAATTGTGTTTCATCAATCGAGTTGTGTTGTCCTTGCTAATCCTCCAGAGACTATTGAATTTCTCAATCGTAGCTAACTTGAGATATTTATGTTTTTCTACATCTATAAAGTCGGATCTTCATTTTACGACCCCCCCCCCCCCCACGTACGTAAATTTTTCTTTTTTGTGAACTTTTTAATGGTACCAAAAACATTTTACTATTTTCTTTGTAAAATAACCTCCAACTAGCTAAGTGCATTTTCTATATAACGAACGTTTTCTCTTTGGTTCAATTTTTTTTCTCCCTATTTTAAAAATATTTCTGGACATTTCAAATTATATTTTCTCTTTTAACCCTTTTTATGGTGATCAATGACCTTGAGCTGGTTTTACCACCTGCCTAACTAACCTGGAGCAACAAAATTACCGTAAATTTTCAAGTAAAATTGACAGATTTTATCAGTAATTAAACTTAAGGACGTATGTGGTAACGTATGCTTAAAATTAATTGTTGTAAAATAATGTACTTTTAAAATTAGAAAATGTCAATAAAATTCATAAAAGTCAGACTGTATTTTGAAAATATTGCAATTCTCGTAAAACTAAGAAGTGTGATTGATGACTACGAAAAAAAAATCTATCATGAGAGTTTATTTTTACTGCAGGCTTTATGCAATCCTTATGCATCACGCTGTTGCTAAACTGTTCTAAATTCACGCAATAAAACAATTTTTTGAAATAAATCAATATTTTTGTGTGGTACCTTTATGCACAATTTTTTCAAAAAAATATTTATTCCAACGGCAGCTAAGGCTGCGAGATCCAATTGGTCAGAGTCACAAACTCTTGGCCGGTGTAATCGACTTGTGAGTACGAGTTCAGGTGCCATTGAAGACCCTCCGTGAAGAGGGGTTGATGCACATGAAAAAAAGTGGAGGCTCAGAGTTTTCACATTGACGTAATGTGGAGGTAAGGAGATTGGGTTGCCAATCCAGTTGTCACCTGGTCACTTGATTGACTTTCAAAGTTAAGAAGCCCCCCCCTGTCTTCCCCCTCGTGTAACTTTGAAAAGGGACAAAGAATCAATTCCAATAGAAGATAAAAATGATGAACTTAACTTATTAATGCTTACTTTTAAACATTTCTTAAAAATGCTTAAACTTATTTTACCAGTGTTTACTTTTTAAAATCTACTTAAAATCTTATACTAATGTTAGAAACTATCTCACTCAAAATCCTCACTTATTATCCTTTTAATGTGTTTCTATATATCCTTGTCTGTAACTTGAATTTTTCAAGAAATACGCCCTCCTTTCTTTTTGAACAATAACATCCAAAGTCGAATATTTAAAATTTACTGCTACAAAATATTCTACTCTCAATACAAATATATTACCCTCTTCAAAATATTCGAAAGAACTAGAATTTTGAAAAGTTCTTTGAAATTATCTTGGTCTTAAGTCTTGTGAATTACATATATTATACAATATTTTGTCTTCCTCGGTTCCTTCTATTTCAATCTCGTTACCCAAGCACGTTTCTATTTTATATGCCTGATTCTAGAATAAAAAGTCTGCATCATTTTACGATAAATTTTCACATTTTCCATTCTCTTTTGAATACGATTTCAAATTATTCCGCACTATTCATCAGAAATGTAATGCGGATACAAATCACTTTAGGAAGAAGAAAGTATTGCCTGTTGGGGCTCCAGACAATCACAATAAGAGGCATTTTACAATGCATTCAGGATCCCGAATCGGAAATTTTATGTCCTTAATTTCCCCATAAATTGCGTGTGCATGTAATTTAGAATAGAGTGAACATTTTGACAATGCAATAGACTTGCGCAATATCTTCGAATGCGGCGCTGCATTATAACTGTCACAGGAAATTTCTTGAACTTTGTAATTTTCCAGAAATGCACATGGCTTACAATACATAATACAAAGATGAATTGCGGAATTAAGCCTATTCTTGAGATCTTTAGTATCCGAATGCAGGTAATAATGCTGCGAATATACGTAATTTATTGCCAAGTTCACTGAGTTGTATAAAGACTGTCGAAATTGGGGAGGAATCGGAACGATTTTAAGAAATCGATGACTTCTGTTTCGAAGATCTTATTCTTGTTTAAAAGGACATTTTTTTTTTCCGGTGGAAATACAGAATTTTCCACATGAATGGTCATAAAGGTCAACAATGGTCAATTCATAAACTATTGGCACGTCGATCGAAAAGTCAAACTGCATGCGTTATGCATAAAAAGGAGTAAATTTTTCTATAACATATATTCATCTATTAAATATGATTACACATCGTTAACTTTATAGAAATTTTTATGCGATTATTCTTTTAGGATGATACAGTTCCTATAGTGATTATATACCAGGTACGTAGGATGATATACACCCGAGATGGGGAACCACTCTACCAATAGAGGCCATATTTTAACTAGGCATTAATAAAGGAGGCTGCAAAAAAAAAATTTTTTTTCTTTACAAAACTACATGACTGCTAGCACGTACAAGTTTGTCAAACGATGTAACAATGGCCTTTTTACAAATATTTGTATAAGAAAAGAGCTTTTATGTACAGATCAGATAACATATTCCATAGTGTTGCCGTTTTACACTAGGTGGTGAACTATCATTTGAAATATTTAATTGGTTATAATTACCAGGAGCCACTAAAACTTGTATTTATACCAATCTTTATTTAATTCAATAAATTTTCAAACTGCCGTCATTTAAATAAGTGAATATAAATTAATATTTCTAGTTTCTATGAAGAGCACAGACAGGTCACATGTTCCTCATTTATGATACATGCTATATAATATATACCGCATTTATTCGATTCCAAGCCGCACCCCAAATTCTTTTGTGGAAAAAAATAGTGAAACAGATTTATCGACGTCTCCTATTTCGAAATTAAAAATTTTCAATGAGAACTAATAAGAAGCGAATAATATTAATTTATTTCACCAGTATTAAGAACTTTGAAGAACACACATGTTCCTGTTATTTCTCTATCCTTCAGAGCATCATATTTAATTTCCCGTATCCAACGAATTTTTTCGCCTTTGATTCTAAGCCAATGTGACGTAGTCACAAAGGAGAAATCGCCCCTATTCATGATGAGCTCCACAGCTGGAGTGCACGTGGCTTTGGCGTCATTGTGCTTGGTCGGACATCTGGACTGTCGGCGTCTGTGTAACTGGTAAACCTTATGGGCTGGGCATCACAGCATTATTTTTCGTCGATCGGCAGTGATTGTCCGACTCAGAAGGCTGGCGCCTCGGCAGACGGCGGCGGGTAACTTCAAAGAGAGGAAAAGGCGGCGAGATGGTTCGAGAACCAGATGTCGGCCAAGCCGTTGTCGCCGGCGACCTTTGAGAGGGACCGGAACCTTTTGTTTTTCCTGCACAAATGGTGGATTTGCAAGACCGAGGTGTCAGGTGCAAAACCTTGAGGCCTGCCAATGGGGGTTGATGAGGGGCGTGGAGTGGACCTGCCCCTAGAGTTTAAAAGGGTCGACCCAAGAAAAAGAGGAATAGCTCGCAATCGACCTCCAAGACGGAATCGACGGATCTAGGAAGAAAGCGGGAGGCGAGAGCCTCCCGATCGACTCCCACGTTAGACTTCTGAGACAGTATCCGACGGACGAATAAAGAAACGCCCAGATTGACTCCTGAGGCAGTATCCGACGGACGAATAAAGAAGACGCGAGGAGTGAACACCCATGCAACTAGCTGGCAAAATAGAACTGGTTGAACAGAACGAACACCTGAAACTGGCCTTTTTCTCTTCATAGTGATCTTTTAAATGTTAAAAAATGAAATAAATCCATTTTTGATCACAATTAAAAGTATTTATTAATGATTAGCCTGGCGTCCCAACAAGCTACCAAGTCCACGACGCCACACTGCATCTGATTTCTCAATAGCATTAACATTGGAAAAAAAGCGTGGCTTAGATTCGAATAAATACATTATATAATATAGACACACACACACATATAATCTATATATATAAAGGAGAAAAGCGACTGAATGACTAATCACGATATCTCTGGAACTATTCAACCTACAGACTTGAAATTTGGTAGACATGTTCCTTTCATAGAGTAGACATCAGCTAAGAACGGATTTTCCAAAATTCGAAACGCAAGTGGCGTTACGGGGGGTTAAGGGGCGTTATAAATAATTGTTTCATTGTTTAAACTACTCAATGCACAATTTTGAAATTAAGTAAGCAGATTCCTTTCATACAGTAGAGATCCGCTACAAAATGAGTTTGGGGAAAATCGACCCCCAAGTGGCGTTGCAGGGGCTTAGGGGGCGTTATAGATAATTATTTCCATTTTTAAACTATTTGACGCACTGTCTTTAAATTTGATAAATAGATTGCTTTCGTTGAATAATGATCAGTTACAAAACGGGTTTTGTGAAAACAGGCTTCTAAGTGGCGTTGCGGGGGATTAAGGGGCGTAATAGATAAATATTCCCGTTTTTAAACTACTTCACCTACCTGCTTGAAAATTGGTACGTGAGTTTCTTTCATGGAGTAAATATCCGCTACAAAATGGGTTTTGGGAAAATTGACTCCCAAGGGGTGTTGCGGGGGCGGGAGGTTTAAGGGGCGTTATAAATTCCGATTTTTAAGTTATTAGACGTACAGTCTTGAAACTTAGTAAGCAGATTCCTCTCATAGGGTAGAGATACGCTACAAAATAGGTTTCGTGAAAATTGCCCCCAAGTGGCGTTGCGAGACTTAAGGGGCGTTATAGATAACTATTTTCATTTTTAAACTATTAGACACACAGTCTTTATATTTGATAAATATATTTCTTTCATAGAGTAGAGATGATCTATAAGAAGGTTTTGTGAAAGCAGATCTTTAAGTGGCGTTGGGAGGGATTAAGTGGCGTAATAGATAAATATTTTCGTTTTTAAACCACTTCACCTACCTGCTTGAAAATTAGTAGGTAGGTTTCTTTCATGGAGTAAATATCCGTTACAAAACGGGTTTGGGGAAAATTGACCCCAAGGGGTGTTGCGGGGGTTAAGGGCAGATATAAATAATTATTTCTATTTTTAAACTATTAGACGCACAGTCTTGAAATTTGGTAAGCAGGTTTCTCTCATATGATAGATACATTACAAAATGTGTTTTGTGAAAATCAACCCCTAGGTGGCGTTGCGGGGGTTCAAGGGGCGTTATTGATAATTTTTTTTGCATTTTTAATTTATTGGACGCACAGTCTTCAAATTTTGTTAAGCAGATTCCTTTCATAGAGTGCAATTCCCCTACAAAATGAGTTTTGTGAAAACAGACCCTGAAGTGGCGTTGCGGGGGCTCAAGTGGTGTTATAGATAATTATCCCCAATTTTAAATTATTAGATAAGCAGATTCCTTTCGTAAAGTAGAGAAACGCTACAAAATGGGTTTCGCGAATATCAACTACTAAGTTTAATTTTGGGAGATTAAGAGGCGTAATCGATAAATATTTCCATTTTTAAACTATTTGATCATCCTGCTTGAAAATTGGTAGGCATGTTTCTTTCATGGAATAGAGTTCCTCCCACAAAGAGTAAAACGAAAATTGACCCCTAAGGATGGGTGCGAGGGGTCAAAAGGAGTTACAGAAAACAATTCCTGTTTTTAACTGTTAGACCCATCTACTTGGAAATTTGTTAAGCATGTTTCTTTTGTTGAATAGGGATCCACTAAGAATGCATTTTAAGCAAATCATGTTCTGGGGGGTGGGGGTGTAGAAGGTTACTGGGACGTATTGAAAAAAAAAATTCCTTTTTTCGAGCTACAAGAACTATAACAATGAAATTTGGTTTGCATTTTTCTTTTGTTGAATTGAAATCTGCTAAGAGCGGTTATTTTGGAAAACAGCTCTCAACGGGATTACGGGGATTTTGATAGTAAAACTTTTGTTTTTTTCTCTTAGATTTAGACTTGAAATTTGGCTTGCATGTTCAATTTACGGAGTAGAGAACCACCGAAAATTGGTTTTGCGGGAATGTACTTGGTTTTTGGGTTACGAAAGAGCAAACATCATTCTATACTTCAATTTTAGAGATTTTAAAAAAATACAAATTAAATAAATTCTGCTTTTTTTTTTTTGTCGACAGGCGACAGTTACAGGTATAAGTATATTTTTCAATACAATCGAATTCTTAATGCTAGGACTTAGATATCAATAATTTATACATATATATAATCAGTAAAAATTTATAAAACATCATGAAATACCCAGCGAAGCGGGCGGTTAACGGCTAGTATATTTATAAAAGGAATACATACATATTATTTACATATTCATAAAAGAATTTCTATGTGTGTATGCAACTCAGAAACGGAAAAGCCCAGACGTGAAGTTGGATACACTAAAACTATAAATGATGTGATTGCTTGCATATTGAAAAGATTTTTTTTTTCAAAATTCATTCACTGGAGATCTTTTAAAATTGTTCGAGATTTTGAATAGCAGAGAATGTCTAAGCCACAGTCCTAATGCTTTGCGCGTGTTTTTTCACTGCGTTTGTATTTGTAAAGTCATGCTTACTTCCCTTTAATGAAAATATTGTGTCGACTTTTGAAAGTGCCATATTTTTCAGAAAATCACCAATAAAACACGACATGTTGCAACAATATATTAAAGTGAAAGAGGTAAAAAAAATACTGAATTGCAGAACTGGACGGAACTCTTTTAGGACGATGAGATGAATGCAACTTAAAAGCTTGTCTTAAGAAAATATACCAACGTCGTTGTCAAGAGCAAAGTTGGCTACAAAATTATTTGGTGATCCACCCTTTCGAGAATTGTTTGAAGAGAAAGAGAACTTTTTTTCGAAAGTAAAATCGAACCAATAACATCCGAAACGACATCTTTAGAACAATCATTGCAGAATTCAATTTTTAGAGTTTTGTAAGGGTGTAACAACGTGAGATTACTTCTTTACTGGGTAGCGTGAGGGCTCACTCAGCTTTTTGCCAATGGCAATTCATTCCAAATTAATTAACAATTAATTCTTCGCAGTCTTTCGAAGGAGAAAAGTTCTAGCCCCGTGTAAGGTTAAAGGATCTTGAGACGATCGGCTGTTACCGCAAACCCTTCACTAGTGTGGTCCAAGATCACTCAAGCGGCTTCTTTGAAGACTCCGTCTTTAAGAGGTCATCGCTGTTTTTATCCTTTGGTCCTTGAGATGCGGCTGCCCTCGCAACCAACGAAGACGGGAAAAAAAACTGATGCGGAAGGTAATGCAGAAGATTGAGCAGGTCCTCGTGAGCCAACCCTTTAAACTCCTTGGGTGGGCCTCTTTCTCGCCCCCAATAATCTCTGACTGGCGAGCGTAACGGATCTGCACATGGCCCTCTTCACTTTAGTCCTAACTCCATTGGTGCTTACAGACAATAGGCTTGCGCGTGTGAAACCACTCCATCGCCGTACCATCTGGAGGGTCTATAAATCGTCCTGACACTTTAACACTCTCCAGGGTACGTCTTTATCACAACAGGGCGACATTCCTTTTCGTTCAAATAGTTCGCGATCCACATGTGTGAAACAACCCGACAATGAATATTGTTTATATGAGTGTCTTTTCTATAGATTATGGTGTTCGAACGTTATCTAAGGGTCAGAGAAGGAAGTAATGTGCTTTCAACATAGCCGCCTTAAGAATCGGCGGGTCACCTGTTTGCCCCCAGGCATGAGGGAAGAATACAGGATCTCTTTTTGGAAGATACAATGTCCCGTTTGGGCATTTCGGTCACCCTGGCCAACAAAGTTGACAAGTATTGTCGAGAAGTGTTCCACTAATGAGCCGACGCTACAAGGGGTTCAAAGAAATGTGCCCATTTTGAGTCATCCTTCCAAAAAGAGTAGGAAATATTTGATGATACTAAAATAAAATCTGTAACGACTAAAAACTTACATGGACTGGTATCGAATCAGCCTAAGTCAAAAGATATATGTTATAAGTTGTTTTATGTTAATTTGTGTTAATAATAAAATATAATAAAGCTGTTCCTTTTCTTTTCTTTCATATAATTCTGAAATAAAAAATAACATGAATTGCTAAATTCTGTGTTACATATTTTTCATTGTTTAGAGCGCCGCTTTATTTAAGATAAGTTTTATTGTGTATTGAAACTATAACGGTCTACATATACTTAAAAATTATTTAGTCTAACAAAGCCTGTTTTTCACTTTTTGAAAAACTGAAACTCGGGATTTGAAATTTCATCGGGCTCTTGCATGTCCTGTTATTGATGCAACTTAAGTAATTTGACTAAACTAACTCACACCAAACTCAAGAAGAAAGATGTGGAATATTTTATTCAATTAATAAGTGTTTTTAATAATAAATTTTCTCCTGATATTATTTTTTCGAGGCAGCCGGAACATTCCTCATTAACATTTTCAATAAAATAAACAATAGTGGGCTTTTTTTCTCTTTTTCAGAAAAAATAATTTAACTCAAACGAGAGAAAATAATAAACGTGGTTTTAGAACTTGTCGTATACAAGTGTTAATATCTTGTTTTAGCCATGTATTTCATTCTGTTCATACATTTCTAATTATTCCTAATTTTTTTTAAACAGTAAAAAAAAAAAAAAATTACTGGCCGTTTTGAATAAGTTTAAATGCACAAGAATTTAAAAGAAATTTTTTTTTCTATTAACTCATATAAATGAAACATGTTATTTAAACAGATTTTCCCCACACTACATATAAGCATGCCTTAGTTTTGAACTTTTTATTTTTGTTCACACTGTAGCAAAAGTTCAGTAAATTGCTTAATTTTTCTATAAGAATTACATTCTTTTGTCTCAAGACATTGTCAGTAGATTAAAGGTAAACAACTCATAATTCCTCACCCTTCCATTTTAAAAAAAAATGTAAGAAATGGTTCTTTAAAGGGTACGAAATGATTCTTAACAATATTGAAAGGACTTACAACAAATCAAGTGATTCAAAATATTTTTATCCGGTTAATTTTTTTCCTCGGAGTTTCAAATCTTCCATTGTTAGCTACAATTGACAATGGGAAATTCAAATATAATACACACATACAAAATTCGAGATGAATGCCGTAGCACGTGCACAGCCGCTCGTTGACATCTCTGTTTCCTCTCAAAGCATACCAACCTTGCTCAACAAAAACCAAGTTTTGTTCAATAAAATTGTAGGATTACATATAAAAGCGTTTTATTTTTCTCGCTGCAGACACAAAGGTCCTCACTCAAACCAAGAACAAACAGACAATCAATTAAAACTATTCATCTCCAAATAAGTAACTGAAGAGCTGAGAAGGGGAATCGAACATTAGCATGCTACCCTCCAGTTTTTCTTACACAATACGCAACGAGAGACCGCTACAACTTCCTTCTTAAAAGGAGCATTTGTTTACCATTGTCGAGAGCATATCTTGGCTTCATTGTTTGAAAAGATGTAACGCCGGGGTAAAATTCGAAGAAAAAAAAGTTTTTTTCCTCCCCGAGTAAACTCTAAAAGAGGCCAGTAGTGATCAGTGAATGAAACAGCTGTAGAATACACCAGCGGCCGGGGCCCCGTTGTCAAGTGCGAAACAGGATATGAGTCCATCAAAGAGGCTCTTCTCTCTCTCTCTCTAATATTTCCAATTGGGATTGTTAATGGACTCGGAGAAGAGGGCGTGGGGAGGGGATCATGAAGTCACGCAATGGGGAGGCTCGATTTTTTGGTAAAGAGAGAGCTGTTGGCGTTTCAGAAGTCACGAGGACGAAAAAAGTCACACTTGAGGATTCATTTCTGTTGCTGTGCAATGGGTTCTTTTTTTCAAGAGAGGGGGGGGGGGGAATGTTTTCTCATGACTTGCTAATGAATTTGATTGAAATAGAATCTCACAAGAATCGAACACAACATTTTTCAAAAAATACACTTCAGTTATCGGATTTAGGATTCTTTACAATATGCAATGAAAATTTGTCCATTTAAGGTTGTCACTCGGAAATATTTCTTTCAAAATGTTGATGAAATAAGAGTAAAGACATACTGCACACATATTCATAAGGAATTATTAATGTTACGAAAATTTATAGAGATTGAATTATTGCATAATCTTGAACCTATGACTAGTGTATAAGGACCGTTACTTTTTGCAATTGTATGAGTTATACCTTTCGTTTAGAATCCACGAGTGAAAGCCACGTGGTCATAGTGACGAACTCTTGGACGGCATTATTTTTGTATAAAGGTAGGTTGAAATCCTACTGCCACACTGAAAAGACACTGCATTATTCTTAATCAAGCAGGGACGTCTTAAAGCCCTACACAAATGTGAACCCAACATATGACCCTTAAATTAAAGAGTACATATCATACGTTAGGGCCGTGGGTAGCCTAGTGGTTAAAGCATCGGACTCCAGACTGGAGGGCCTGGGTTCGATGCCGCTAAATACTACCAAGTATAGACGGAGTACGTGCTCGTTAAATCAGTGGGTCCGAAAGTCTTGTGGGCGGTCGCAGCAGAAACCACGAGTGCAGGGGGCTGGAAAATATTTCCCTCTCCTTCAGTTCCATGCCAAAATTGTGGAGGTGGAGATAGGTGGTGTCGCCATCTATCGTTAAGAAGTCTAACCTGTCTCACAGGCAATGGCAACTTTCATTCCTTCCCTGCAGGAAGGACACGACAACAACAACATATCATACGTTGTAACATACCCGTACAAACTACAGCCCAACACAAATAAATGTGCATGACTTACAATCGCACAAACCGGCTGCCACCTTTCAACTGAAGGAATAATGGTTTATGGCGGTAGGGCTTAGGCCTACATATGGACGACGGTCATCACATGTAGCTGGTTGACATATCGTCCGAAATTCTCAGTTTTCCGGAGAATACAACCGGAAAAAACATTTTACCGTTGAAATTATTCGAATCATTGTCTTATTAAGGCTGAGTCAAGAAGGAGACGAGGCCCACCCTTAAGACGTCTTTGGACGCTCGTTGAATCTGGCACAAAATCATAGCGAGGGTGTGAAGTGGTAGCATGGAGAGCAGGAGGTCATTTTAGCTGACCATGATTCAGAATTACGAGTTCCATCTCCAATACTATTTGTGTTGTTTTGGAAGTGCGCGTTTATGAAAATCAATTAACCACGAGTAAATGAACTTTATAAAATCAGCGGCAGCTATCCATTCTACTTCTTTTTTTAGGAGAAAATACGCTAAAAAAAATTTTAAATTTCAAGATGCAATTTAAAGTTGTGTGATTGAATTTCAAATTATTCAAGTTTATGAAATACACAAGCATCCCAGACAAATAGCCCTCAAATTTTGAATACGAAATTCTTCTAATTCAAATTCTTTATGTATGTATGTGCTTTGCAATACATATACATAGAAAAAGTATAAAAACAAAATACATTAATATAAAAATGAAATTAATTAGGTATACACAAAACGTAATAAAATACTAATTCAGTGTACTATTAGTTACTTAGATGCTTTTAATGGTACTTTTAAAAATACAAGGGGTGATCAAATGAAAAGGTACGAAACGACACGGTGGCTACAAATATAGACTTTATTCAAAATATACACCATAGGCCTGAGCACAACGATCCCACTGATGAACAAGCCGCAGGATTCCTTGTTCCCAGAATTCCTGTGGCTGTGACGAGACCCAGTCCTTCACAGTGTCCTTGAGTACGTCGTCCGAGTTGAAGCGCTTTCCTTTCAGGTGTTTCTTCAGTGGACCAAACACATGGAAATCGCAGGGTGACATGTCCGGACTGTAGGACGGATGGTCCAACGTCTCCCATTGGAACTTGTCCAGTTCCATTTGTGTGACTCTGGAGACGTGTGGACGCGCGTTATCATGGAGCAGAACAACACCCTCCGTGAGCAGCCCCGGTCTTTTGTTCTTGATGGACCTGCGTAGGCGTCGGAGTGTCTCACAGTACACATCGGAGTTAATGCTTTTTCTGTGCTCACATCATTTGGACGCCGCTTTTTATAAGAGCCTTTGCTCTCTCCTGCGCATGCGGACACCCGCGCATGATCCGATCCCAGTCAGAGTCTCCAATGGCATCTCGAGATGTCTCGCTACATTCTCCCTTGGCGGAATATGCAAATATTTAACTGTTTCATTTTTATGTCGTTTCGTACCTTTTCATTTGATCACCCCTTGTATTAAGTATATATATATATATATTTCTTAACTATTTGTTAAATTACAGCATCAAATATGCAGATAAAAAAATATCAGGCCTTCGAACCGAAAAAAACCCATTATTTTGGTCGGAACGAAAACCGGAGCTGAACCGGAAAAAATATCGGTTTAAAAATATTGTCACAAACTGATACGCTCTGAGTGGCCGAACGGTTAGAGCACTGCTCTACAATGCAAGTGGCTCGGGTTCGAGCCTCCCAGATATTTGTTTGTTAAATTCAATCATGACTTTCATTATTTATTATTATGGACATTTGCAAATTATGTAAATTGAATTTATGTTAATCTTTCCCCTGGTGGTTATTCTAGAACCCTCCACCAGGTTTATAAAAGTACTGCAGCTGGATAGGTCTTCAGTTGTGGTGCTGCCCGTGTAAAACACTACGACAAAATAAATTGTGTATTGGATAACATCGCCTTATTCCTTCTACGTGACATTTTGGTGGATGCGCGGGGTAACGATAGCCATCGGCAACGGATATCAGAAAAAGTCGAAGGCTCCAAGGGCTACCTCCAGAATACGGGTTGCTACCTTGCCGAGTCCGAACTGTAAAAAGAATGCCGGAAGGTGACAAGACAAGGAAGGAAGACAAGGCAACATCATCAATCCCATCTATGTATGTTACCTATCAGCTGTCACGAGAGCCTTGTTCATTCTCTGGCTTGAATACCGAAGATGCTGAAAAATGGAAAAATGATTACGAGAGGATTGCTAACTACAACAATTGGGATGAAACAGTACGTCTTGCAAATGTCGTGTTCTATCTAAGCGGAACTGCAAGGTTGTGGTTTGACAACAATGAAGATCGATTGAAAAGTTGGACAGACTTCAAGAGACTTTTTGAAGAGACTTTCGGAAAGCCTGAGGACGTAAAAAGTTTTGCAGAAGGATTATTAAGGACAAGGGCTCAGCGTCCTGGCGAAACGCATGAGTCTTACGTTCAGGACGTATTGTCATTATGCAGGAAAGTGGATAAAAATATGCCAGAAGATCAAAAGATATCGCATCTCATGAAAGGGGTGGCTGAAAATCTCTACCAGGTACTGATAAACAGAGAAGTTAGCACAGTAGATAAATTTGTTACGTGTTGCCGTGAAGTGGATGCCATGAGAAAGAGACGAGTTGTGCCGCTACGATATGAGAGACTACCTAATGTTACACCCATGTCAATGGCCAATGAAGGAGATCTAAGCGATCTAATTCGAAGGATTGTTAAAGAAGAAATCGAGAAAGTACTCCCACGGATCGCAACATGTATAGACGACGAGCCAAGCAATTTAGAATCCATTATCCGAGAAGAAGTTCGAAGCAATTTGGCTCCACTCTCTCGAGAAAAACCTACGCCTTCCCCTTACAGAACTCAAAGGACTGGCGGAAGTTCCTGGAGACCAAGGCCGAGACCTCGACAAGAAAACAGACCAACTCAACAGGATACCGGAAGGAAGACTGACCTTTGGCGTACTTCAGATAACGTACCAATTTGCTTTCATTGTGGACGACCGGGTCACGTGACTAGATATTGCCGTGATAGACGACGTGTTTTTAACGCAGCAAGACAAAGAAGGCAATTAGACCAGTCAGAACGCTGGGATTCCGACTCTCTTTCTGATTACGGCCGCGATCCTGAATCTAATTACCAGCGTTACAGAAGTAATTCGCCGTATCCTAGACGCAATCCACAACGCCACCAATCAAGATCTCCATCTCGTCGCTCACCTGTTAGGTCCAGTGAGGAAAACTAAGGCATGCGACCTGCGTGGGAGGTAAGGCCGCAATAAACGAAAACCCTCCAGTATACACGGCTGCTAAACTAGTCAAAAACTTTGTATCCGTAACTGTCAATGGGCATATCGTTAATGCCTTGGTTGATTCAGGAGCTGATTATTCAGTAGTTTCCGAACAGTTACGCACGCAACTAAGGGCGCCCATGTTTTCAGAACACAACCCGATTCTTCGAACTGTCTGTGGTAAGGTTGTAGAAGCTATAGGACGATGCATGTTGCGAGTGAACTTGAATGGAGTGGTGCAACCTTTCGAATTTTTGGTATTCCAGCAATGCAGTCATGATCTCATATTGGGATGGGACTTTTTCAAAGCAACTGATGCCATTATTGATTGCGGATCAGGTGAACTGCAGATTGGAGAAGTCTCTCCAAATGATCTCAAAATGAATGAAGTAAATTCTGGTTTATATGCGGTCAGTGACGTTGTCATTCCAGGAAACTCTATAAGAAAGATTTCCGCTTTGGCTAAAGACCACCAGACTTTAGAAAAGGTTATAGTTACTGGAATGAAGAATTTTGAATGGACAAAACAGCTAAAAGTCCCAGCTACAATAGCCACACTCCAGAATGATAAAATAGATATTTGGATTGCTAACAGTTCCTCTCAGCCACAGATAATACCAGCTGGCATGTGTATAGCCGAAATGACGGATATTGAGGATGGATTGGTAAGTTCTTTGAACGAGAATGCTGACAAAATCGAAGTAAAACAGATGAAGCACCCTAGACAGTCGGTGAAAGAATTCAAATGCCTTGTAGACCCGGAACTGCGTGAGGCGCAACAGAAAGATCTTTTGAAGTTGCTTAACGACTTTACAGATGTTTTTGATTTTGAGAACAAAATAAGAGTCTCGAGTAAAGTAAAACACAAGATAAACACCGGCGATTGCCAACCTATTAAGCAAAAGCCATATAGAGTGTCTTTTGAAGAGAGAAGAATAATTCAAAAAGAGGTTGATCAAATGCTGAAGCTTGACATCATAGAGCATTCGGAGAGTCCGTGGTCATCCCCAGTTGTTCTGGTGAAAAAGAAAAATGGATCCTGGCGTTTCTGTGTGGATTACCGTCGCTTGAACAAAATTACCAAAAAGGATGTGTACCCTTTACCCCGGATTGACGATGCCTTGGATAACCTTTCGGGTGCAAGCTTGTTTTCTACAATAGACCTTAAGTCTGGATACTGGCAGATTGAAGTCGATAAAAGAGACAGAGAGAAGACGGCTTTTATTACTCCGGATGGATTATACCAATTTAAGGTTATGCCATTTGGGTTATGTAACGCCCCAGCCACGTTCGAAAGAATGATGGATAGTATCCTTAAAGGGATGAAGTGGAAGCACTGTCTATGTTATCTAGATGATGTCATTGTCTACGCTGCCTCTTTCGAAAAACATCTTTTGAGATTGAGGATGGTGCTTCAGTGCATACGAGATGCTGGATTGACACTGAACCATAAAAAGTGTCGTTTTGGTCAAAGAAGCCTTAAGATTCTTGGTCACTTAGTGGACAAAGATGGAATTCGTCCAGATCCAGGGAAGGTCGAAACAGTTCTAGAATTTCCAACCCCCCAAAACGTTACGCAAGTTAGAAGCTTTTTAGGGATCTGCTCTTATTATCGCCAATTTGTCCATAATTTTGCCGACATCGCCAGGCCGTTGCACGAATTATTGAAGCAAGATGTTAAATTTGTATGGAAAGAAGAACATCAATCAGCATTCATCCGTTTAAAATCACTGCTGACGAGATATCCTGTGCTTGGCTTCTTTAAACCAGAAGCTAAAACCTTAATACATACTGACGCCAGTGGATATGGCATTGGTGCTATTCTCGTACAAATACAGAGTGGGTTTGAAAGGCCTATTGCTTATGCATCCCGATCACTTTCAACATCCGAGAAAAATTATTCGACTACAGAGAAGGAATGTTTAGCAGTTATTTGGGCGATAAGTAAATTCCGACCCTATATCTTTGGCCACCCATTTACAGTGGTAACAGATCACCACTCTTTATGCTGGTTGGCGAATCTAAAAGATCCATCTGGGCGATTAGCAAGGTGGGCTTTGCGTCTTCAAGAGTACGATGTAGAAATAGTTTTCAAGACCGGAAGAAAGCACCAGGATGCTGATTGCTTATCGAGGAGCCCACTGCTTAAAATTGAAGAAGAGCCCACTGAAGATATACCATTCCTTAATACCATTACCAATTTCGAAAGTGAGCAAAGTAAAGACCCTGATGTAGCAAATATTCGAGACGAAATGGTTAGAAAGAGAGACTTCTCAAAGTTTAAAGAAATTAGTGGAATTTTATACAGAAAAAACTACGATCCTTTAGGAAAGCAGTGGCTATTGTTCATACCGAAACATCTTGGAGGGGACGTATTAAAAAGCCTTCACGATGCACCGACAGCGGGTCATTTAGGGTTTGCCAAAACGTACGACCGAATCAGACGGAAGTATTTCTGGCCTGGCCTATACCGCAGTGTCCGACGCTATATATATATGTGTCTCATTGTCGAGAGTGTCAAAGGCGAAAATCTCAACCTCAGCGACCTCCAGGATTGCTTCATCCAATATTGCCAGGGGATATCCCGTTTGCTAAAATAGGGATAGATTTACTTGGAAGATTTCCTCTAACAAAGCAAGGGAATAGATGGATAATTGTCTGTACAGATTATCTCACTCGATTTACTATCACAAAGGCCCTACCAAGCGGTGAAGCCACGGAAATAGCCAAATTTCTGGTTGAAGACGTTATACTGAAACATGGATCACCAAGGGAAATCATCAGCGATAGAGGGCGATCATTTTTGTCGAATCTCGTTAAAGAAGTAAATAATTTATGCTTGACGTATCATTTGCTAACTACTGCATATCACCCTCAGACAAATGGCCTCACGGAAAGGTTCAATAAAACACTCGCTGACATGCTGGCCATGTATGTCGATGTTGACCAAAAGAATTGGGACAACATACTTCCATTTGTCACCTTTGCATATAACACCGCAAAGCAGGAGACGACAGGTTTCAGTCCATTTTTCCTTGTTCATGGACGTGATGTGGATACTCTACTAGATGCCATTTTGCCCTTTCTTCCCGATGAATCAGCGAATGATTACGTTCAAAACCTGATAATGAAGGCCGAAGAAGCTAGACAACTAGCAAAAATACATCTAACAAGAGCACAAGACAAAGACAAATGCCGTTATGATGAAAGACATCGGATAGTGAATTACAAAGAGGGAGACCTGGTTTGGATATTTACTCCAATCCGCAAAGTTGGATTATCTGAGAAATTGTTAAAGCGATACTTTGGACCCTATAGGGTGGGAAGGTTATCCGAAGTGACTTATGAAGTGGAACCTTGTGATAGTATGCGCACCAAACGAAAATTCAGAGACGTGGTACATGTTCTGCGAATGAAACCTTATAAAAACCCTGACCTTCAGCTAGAAGATATTGAACAAGAAAAGTCACCTACGGAACCAGTCCAGACTGTTTTTGACAAAAGGAACCCTAAACAAGTTTACTTTGGACCTATTACAAGAAGCCGTTCGAAACAACTACAGCGGGTCGCTGTGTCTCCTAAGGAGGGAGAAATGTCACAAATTGATACGCTCTGAGTGGCCGAACGGTTAGAGCACTGCTCTACAATGCAAGTGGCTCGGGTTCGAGCCTCCCAGATATTTGTTTGTTAAATTCAATCATGACTTTCATTATTTATTATTATGGACATTTGCAAATTATGTAAATTGAATTTATGTTAATCTTTCCCCTGGTGGTTATTCTAGAACCCTCCACCAGGTTTATAAAAGTACTGCAGCTGGATAGGTCTTCAGTTGTGGTGCTGCCCGTGTAAAACACTACGACAAAATAAATTGTGTATTGGATAACATCGCCTTATTTCTTCTACGTGACAATATTCATGTGTTAAATAAATAACTAAACATTTTTTTTACATAATTATTACAAGGCCAAATGCACTCTGTGTGCATCAAGTGACCAGACTACACATAATTGACATAATCATAAACGTAGTTGTCAAATGCGATTTTGATTAGTGAGTGAATATTAACGTCGCACTGTTTTAGCAACACGAGGGCTTTTGGCGACGGTCCCCGTAATTTTGAACCATGGTCAAGTGACGGGGACGACACCTGAGCTGGCACCCGCCCTCTTCTAACTACCACACCACACTAGTTGGAGGACGTTTGAGCTCTCGACAGATTTAATGTGCATCGCTCCCCTACACGGCGGGTCTTTAGTGGTACTGGGATCGAACTCATGACACGCTAGCTATGATCCGATGCCTAGACCACTTGGCTACCGCGGCCACATGCGATTTTGATATGGATAACAATGCCAATGTTCTCTCGTGACGTACATGCTGGTAAATTATATTAATTCACATTTAGCTCTAATTTAAATATATATATATATATATATTTCTATAAATTTTGATAGAATTGCATTTTTTTGTTTATGATAGAATTATATTTTTGGTACAAATAAGAATACTATAAAATGAAATGATACATTCAGAGCTGAACCGAAAACCGTTATTTTGGGGTAGAACGAAAACTGGAACTAAACCTATATATATACAGTAAAATCCAGTGCATAACGCGCAATTTCAACATAAAATCGAAATTAACGGGTGCGCGTTGTAAGCCGGGTATAAAGATCACAGCTTTAAAAATAAAAAGATACGAGTATAAAAAAAAATCAGGCTTCTACATATATCGAAATACTGTTTATTTAAAAGAAATGACAAAACTTATATGCACTTAAAAGAGTCGTAGTTCTAGAAGTACGTTATTTTTTCAAATATCTGAGATAATATTTCGAATAAATGACTTAAAAGAAGAGTTTTGCTTACGTACATTTCAGGTATCTTCGTAAAAAAGGGGGTGCACGTTATACGGCGAATATTCGTAAAATTTAAAAAATTACAGCTCGAAAGAATGGGTGCGCGTGAAACGCCGGATTTTACGGTATATATATTTAGAAGAAACAGAACGAGAGAAAAAAAATTACAATTCGAAGCCCTGAAAAATTACACTGCTTCTTTACTGAAGAAGCACGTTCTCAGATACAATTTTGAAATTATTTTTAGGGTGATTTCGAAATATCATTAATTAAATTTTTTGCTTTACTCTCCCCCCCCCCCCTTCTTTTCTCTTTATTCCCAAAACATAACTCCATGAGTAACACAGCACGTTTTAAAAATATCAACTACAGCCATTCGAAAGTCGTTAAGCAACTATACATTTCTCCACATTTTGCACGTTTGCTATTATAAATATTTTAACAAATATACATATCGCCAATTACTTAAAACTCGTAGTCAAGGACAACGTACTGCTGACATCAACAATCGAATAAACAAAATATATTTCAGAATTTTTACTGGAAAGTAAACAATTTTCTGTGATTTTGACACTCGATCTGTTGCTAATAAATACCTCATTCAGAGATGTAATGTACACGCAACACACTCCAATAATAGTTCATTATTATACGCAGCGATCCATTTAGAATTAACTCTCCTCTGCGCGAATTACAGAGGGGGAAGAAATAATAACCTCAAACACAGTCGAAGGCCATGGTTAGAAACACAAAAGTTATGTGTCTGCGTCGACGACCTTTGCAACAACAAACAAAAACAATAAACGAGTTTCGTCAGCAAACAACGTCAAAGTAAGTGTTTGTAATAAATTTATGCCGGCAAGCTGATGAATTAATTAATTTGACAAATTAATAAATGTCACATTTTCCGTTTGACCTCAAACAATAAATCCAAAAATGGCGAGGGTGAACGGAAGTGAAATGATTGACTCTTCAAATAAAAAAAAAAAGGAACACGTGTTTTCGATGTGATTAATTCGAATTTTTAGCCGCTCATTAGCCTTCAGACAAATTCGAAAACATAGAAAGATATTTATTGTAGCGCTTTTCTGTTGTTTTTAATTTTATTTTTTCATCTTTCAATGTATTACAGACATATTATGCACATAAGTTGCGCCCATTAATTATATGCAAAACAAATATTTGCATTACATTTATAGAGAAGAAAAATTTTTTCGGCATTTAAATAAATATAAAGATGCTATACAAATGTACAAAATAAAATAAATAGTATTCATTTTCACTACCATCAGTGTTTGTTTACTTTTCATTTCTGAAATCAAGCAAATGTTAAGGTTACTAAACCCGTTTATATTTCGCTGAATTCGGTATTGCGCCATGGGTTTCATTTGAGAAGGTTTAGAAAGATTTTTTCCAACAACGACGATTGTTCTACATCTTTCTAAGCAAATAGTACTATTTTTATTCTAGTTATGCAATTTTTTTTAAAGGAAATTTACATTGAAAAATCAAAAATAAAACTGCGCTTAAAATAGTTGAAAAAATGACCGCATACACAAGATGTTTCTTAAATTTATGATGCTAAATTGGGAAATGTGTTGCTAAATATATTAATTAATGTTATTGCACTAATTTATTATCCTTTTCAAATGTAAATTTTAATCTTAGCTAATTCTACAGACATTTAGATTAAAAGTAACTCACTTGAGAAGGAAAGACAGAAAGCTTATATTAGATTCCCAAGGAAAACTGCTGAAATTAACTGATTATTATTACTATTTTTTGAAGTTCCACATTGATGTTTGTTACTAGATATAAAGAAAATGTGTACAGTCAAATCAAGTCCATTAACAGAATTTCGAATTTAACTACCGAAAAATCCGGCGTATATTTACATACGTATAACGCCGCCCCCCCCCCTATACTTTCAAGCAATATTTTTAAATATATTCACCCCCTTTCCTTATGAAGGAGCCTGAAATGTGCGTATGCAATGCTATTATGTTTTGAAGTCCTTTATTTGAGATGTTATCCTAAGATTTTGAAAAGTATAGTGTATGTCATTTCTTTTAAATAAACAGTATTCCCCGATCTATATAGAAATCGAAACTTGTTTTTATCCTCATCTCTTTGTTGTTTTTGAAGCTATCATTTTTATTCCCAGGCGTATAACGCGCACAATTAAATTTCGATCTTATTTTTTTGTGTTAAAAGTGCGCGTTATACACCAGAATTTAAGGTTTTTGATAATTGTCAAACATGAGTTCTGGAAAGTTATTGAGCTCCTTACAGTTTTACAATAAATATAATTATGTTGTTATTTTCTCATAAAATAATTAAACAACCTGATGATAACAAAACACAACAAACATTGATACTATTTGTATATGTTCATTATTCCAAATCTTATGTATTTTATTTCAAAGTCAATAACGCATATAAATTATTGATTCAAACTATACATTTCTTAATATTTGTACAAAGATTTTTCCACTTAACTTCAGCCATCAAAAAAAAAAATAATTTGAATCTTTTCTCTATCATTTTACACAAGCATAACTAGACAATTTTTGTACTCAGTTTTATCGCGCAGATAAATAATTAATCGTATAAAAAATAAACCATTCTGTTCTTGTCACATTACATGGAATTAATTGATATAAATACATGAACATTACAAATGTCATAATTCAATTTACATAAGGTAGCTTATTTAAAATTATCTAGTTCATTACATAATGTTGTCTTGTGTTGAAAGGGCACTAAAATCAATAACTCGGGTGGCAACAGATATTGCTTTCTCAAAGTAAAATATACAAGAATTAGTGAAACTGTTAAAAGGGACAGGCAAGAAGATTTCTGTACCTAATATTTGTATCATCAGCATTTGATTTATAATAGCCACAATACACACTAATATAAAGAGAAAATTTTAAAAAACAATTAAAATTGAAAAATGCCAGAGTGTACAGATTATTTCTTTTTGAATAAAAATCCCCACACAAATCATGGTCAATCAAGAATAGGTGCGTAAGGAGAGCTGATAAAACTCAACAAGAAAGTGATCCCTGTGCCAATTTAGCCACTAGTAATTACGTTCTGGATATAACTGGTTGGTATGCATAATCTGCTAAATAGTTATACATTGAAGAAACTTCTATCCACACGTGAAAACAAGCTTGTATTTTTTTTTGTACTTGTATATATATATTTTTTTTTTTGACTTATTCAGTTTGTGTGTGAGAATAGATATTTCTCTCAATTTTTAGCCAATTTCGTTTTAGTTGCAGATCTTTCGAAAAATTTAGTATAAATTAACATAGGAAAAGGTCGTCTGATGGGATATAAATTTCTGAAAATCCCTTATTAACATGTTTTTATAAGCTTCAGTTGCATGTAAAGGAATCTTTGAACTCCATTTTTACCCACTTTAAAAGGTCAGATTAATTCGAAATTTTGCAAAATAGTCCAAGGACCGATGACAATACAATAATTTCATAATTTTGTTCCTTTTTCCTGATCAGGAATAACGATTTCTAGAATTAGGGACTAATTCCATATACCATTTTCAGATTTGGCGAATAAAAGAATACGTTATAATACAACTCTGAAAGCGAGAAAATGTGCGTCAGCAATTTCTTACCATAATATAAACAATTGTCTAATTTTTCTGAAAATGGAAATAAAAAAGATTCTTGTGCATGCGAAAAAATAATTAAGTTCTAACTGCTAAACTCAGACATTGTTTTTCTAAATTCTCTTGTCGGATATGTGGAATGAAACATCATTCATTGCTTCATTTTACCAAAACAGCTGAGAATTGATTCAGACGTCACCGGATTAATATAAGTTTCAGAGAAAATATTGAGCTCTTTTTAGTGAAAAATATCATTGACTTAACACCTTTTTTCGTACGAAATATTTCAAACTTAGCTCTTCCAGATTTCCTTCAGTTGGTTGATCCTACATTTTGCAAACCAGACCGTATCAACGCACTGATAGGATGCCAATGGGTATTCCAGATTCTAAAATAAATGACGAATTTAATATTAATTCATCAACAAATAAATGATAGTTTAAAAAACTAAGAAACACGCTTAAATGGTTAATCGAATGAAAAAGTAAAAAAATAATTCTTAATATAAGAATAAAATGATTAGCAAAAAAATTAATGTCATTTGTGTAAAAGCGTAGGGTGTTCGATAGCAATTATAATTTCTTACTAGTTCTATTCCGAAATGCTGAGTTAGTGTTAAAATGTAATACAAAGCACCCTACGTTTTTACCACAATGACATTAATTTTCTCGTTAATCATTTTATTCTTATAATATATATATATATTTTTTTACTTTTTAGTTCAATTGACCAAAAAAGCGTGTTTTTTTTAAACTATTAATTTATTTTAGAAAATAAATTCGAACAATATTTGCTTTAAATGTTACTTTTAAGATAAACAATTGCTTTTAAAATCACTTCTTTAAAGATAAAAATTTTTATTTCTTAGATATTCAAAGTGTTTACTTACCTATCATATTAATATTTAGAAACACATATCCTCATCATCTAATGTGCTAAGAAAAAAACGAATTTTGATCACTCAATGCCATTTTTTCTTTTCATAGTACAACATGTATGGTTAATTTAGACAACGCAATTTGAGGTAAATGATGGCCAATAACAACGGACCTCAAACTCTTGATTTGTAGTCAAGTGACGAAGACGACACCTAAGCTAGCACCCTAATTTCCATCTTTTTAAGTAACATACATTAGCTCCTAGATGTGGGACTAATAATCATAAACATGGCATGGCAGGAACTAAGGCTATTTCTTCATGTAACTCAAGGGTGTCAAACGCAAAGGTTAACTTGGGCCAAACAACTTTACGTGGGTCGCAGGAAAAAAAAACAATATTGATAGAAACGAAGGTTTATTTTGAATAATACATTATAATATATATATAAATGTAAGGGTTACGTCCTGACACATCTCTACTCTCTCTCTCTCTACTACTTACTATCATTATATATTTTGTGTGCCGATATATTGGCTGGGCAGCTAAAATGCTCGTTGTGGACCACGAGTTCGACGTTCCTAATAAGCTAAATGATTTCTTAAACAATTTCATCTTAGAGGTGGTGAAAAAATGTCCAGAACGCTTGAGATAACATAAAAATAGACCCATGGTCTTGTATAACAGTTCTGTTTTCAATACTTCACATATAGCAACAAAAAAAACTATTTTAAATACCTACCTAACAGCTTTATGCAAGATTTGTCATATTTTATTTATTTATTTTTTGGGATATTGAGCAACAAAGGTTACTATCCCAAGATTTGTCATGTTCTTAGTAAACAATAAATGTAAGTAAATATAATCATTAGCAAAACCAGTAATACTGACTGAACTTTCAAAAACACAATTTGTGATAATCACTAAACAGAAACAAAAAATAACTTCCATCTTGCTATAAATATCTATATATATATGTTTTATTAAAGGAAATGATAACTTTTAAGAAAGCAACATCTCATATTTTTTTTCACCACCAATTCTAAATAAAACACAAGCAAAAAATAGCTATAGCTTTAAAAGGAAATAACACAATGAATTATAAAATCCTTTCTGATTGTATAAACTTTATTGATGACATAATAATACATCAATAATTTTTGAATTAATGCATACTAAAACATTTATTTCCTAGAAAACCAATCCTAAAAATTCAGAAAAATACATTAACAGTCTTAATATCTGAAAAATATTTTTGGTCCATGTTTATAAGATTCACCAAAATTTTTTTCAAGAAATCATCATTTCAAAAAATAGAAATATGTCCATATGCAAAATATTTTTTTGATACAATGTTGAGCAATCTTAATACAGATATCAACTAATATAAAAAATAAAAAGGAACTTTTTAAGACTACATGTGGATTTGAATTAATTTGCATGCACATCCTATCTCACAAGTTTTAACTACTTTAGGGGAACAGGGATAAAATTTTAATCCAATATTAAAAAGCATTAAGTACAAACTGTTGTACATCACAGTAAATAAACTTTTAAGTCTCATAAAAGGCTTGTGGCTACGGTAGTCTAGTGGTAAAAGTAATGAACTCGTGGCTGGCGTGTCAGGAGTTCGAGTCCAGTACCACTGAAGCCCTGGCGTGTGCAAGTTAAATCTGTCGAGAGCTCAAACAACCTCCTGTTGATTAATGTGGTAGTTAGGAGAGGGGGTGCCAACTCATGTGTCGTCCTCGTCGCTTGACCATGGTTCAAAATTACGAGGTCCATCGCCAAAAGCCCTCAAGTAGCTGAACAGTGCAACATTAATATTCACTTACTCGCTCACTCATAAAAGGCTTTAATTATTTTCTGTTCTTGTCTCAAGAAAATCATTAAAAGCATTTTCAAAAACTACGATTAGGTATATCCTAATATCCCAATTGCAAGAAATTAAGAATGTCTTACTGTGATGTTTAAGTTATGCTTTCAGATATAAAAGTTTTCCAACATTCATTTAAAATTTTTATTTATTTGAGCTGATTATAATTTTTTTCTGGGATAGAATGTGCTTTGGATTTTTCTCCTATACCATTATGTTAAGCAAGCAAGCTATCTACCCCTTTACATGCTAAAATGAAACATTACCAATTTATGGAATATTCTAAGCATTCAATATTATAAACAGAAAAATTATTTACAATGTTGCAATTTTCTCGAAAATTGAGACATTATTTTTGCTATGATGTGCTTGATATTTTCACTGGCAAAGCTACTCCTGAGTGAGGCTTATACCAAAGTTTGTTGGGGTCACTGTATTGGAAAATAAGTAAAAATGATTGTATTAATAAAACTGATTTGAAAGTGCCAAACTATTACACATGTTGTGGGGCTCCTGAAGCCCGGGGTCCTTTATCAAGGATACAACAGTTGCTATGCCCTTGGTATTTAGTTCAAGCTCTTATAAGTTTGGCAAAGGCAGTCTTAAGAATTAATTATCACATCAGAAATGAGGGATGATAGCAATAAATATGATTTAAGTCTCATTTTGGTTCATAAAGACTAACCTCATACCATAGCTGCATAATGGGCTAATTCTGAATTATTAAATGAAATGCAACATTAAAGAAAAAGACTGAAGACTATTTAAATTTATCTCAAAATTATTTAAATTATTTCATAAAAGTGATTGCGAAAATCAAATTTTGAAATTGCAAACCACAGTGGTCCCAATGTGAAGAAAAAAAAGACAAATATTGATACAAATAAAGGAAAAAATACAATTTTTGAAGCATTTACATGATTTTTTACTTTGGCACCCAACAAATTTTTACTCTTTATAATGTTTGCACAATGTTCAACAGGATCAAGTACAAATTATTACAAATCCACAACTTTGGCAAATGGAATTAATGATATGAAGAATGATTAAACACACATGAAAAAAGGTTTTATGTCAAAAAAGATATGTATAAACCGACTACCAGAACAGCAAACAGGACAACTTTTCTTAACCTAGAATAAATAACATAAAAAATACAAAAAAAAAAAAAAAAAAAACTCACTAGGAAATATAAAAGAACTTTAGTAAGTTACAATTATTTGGCATCCTGAACAAAATTATCCATATTACTGTAGGATTTTAGTAACTTATTTACATTCTCACAATTCATTAAAACAGCTGTGCTTTGAAAACATACTTTTCATACAAATCATGAGGAATTATTACATATCAATGCAATTTAAGTGTCCTTTTAAATTTACATTTATAAATCATTATGCACAGATTAGCTTTTAAAACACTTTAACATGATATACAATTATTTATTTATGTTACTTGAATATGAAGAAGATAATTTCAAAATCCAGGGCTGGGCTATAATAGGATCTTACCAAAAATTGTATTAGAAAAAGGATTTGTATGTTATTTATAATTCTTAAACTGCAAGAGGAAGAGAAATATTGAAAATATACCATAATTAATAAAATATTAATTTAAATTGCATAACAATATTAAAAAAACAAACAAACAATTGAAAATGTTTTTTTACACCTTCTATATGAAGAAACTCCATTCTGATTCAACTTATTTAATGGTTAAGTGAAATAATAGCAATATCATGTTTAAAAAGATTATACATAATTATAATTACATGTTCCTCTACCTGCAATATATTACATCAGTGCATGTAAATCATTCTACTTATAAATGAGATGGATTATGAAATGAAAGAAAATCAGTACATAAAAATGGAAAAGGACAAGATAGCCCCAAAATTTAGCAATAAAATATGAAATTAATAAACTAAAATGTTTGATTAAAATAGCTTTTTTAAAATTTAATATTATGAATTATTATAACAATAAATTAAATACAATGCATAGTATTTAATTATAAGATAATCAGTATTACAAGCCAAGCTAAATTTGAAAACCAAACTATCCTTTTACAGAATATTGATCCTTTAAATGCAAAACTAAATGAAATATATCACAATTGCAAAATGAACACATCAGTGAAAAACACGAATCAATTGAGATCATTTCTTTTCATTCTTTTAAAATCTACACGATTACATTTGGTATGTTAGCAAAGAAAAACAAAAAATTAAGACATTTCTGTGAATAAGGCACACACAAAGGCTACTTAAGGAATCATTGAGAGATCTTTTTAAAAATACTTTCACTTTCTCTAAAAATGAAAGCGTAGTCATAATATCAAACACAAAAATAGTGATTTCAGATATAAAAATATAGCATAAAACATTATATCAACTCAAAATATGAAGTACTTAATACACAATAAGAGGCATCACAATATCTTAACTGAATAGTCTGCTCTACCACTAAAATTTACATATATTCTTGTCGATTATCTATTCTATTACAAACTGCATTATCAAAATATATGGCTTTATATTCTCTCAGTTTAACTGAATCGATATCTCACTTGTTTAAATTCATAGTCGGAAGTACAATTTAAAAGTCATGCAAGACTTAAAATTCATTTTTAAACATATTTCTAAATATGAGTATTAAGTAACTTTCAAATGTTTTTTTATTAAAAAATAACTGTAAAAACTACATTTGTCCTATATAACAGAAATTAATTTAACATAAATTAAAAATAAATCATTTCCAAAAATCATGTGTGTGTGGATTAAATTTACTTTCTAAAGTTTTCACAATATAAAATTTTCAATAAAAACAATCATATTTACACATTCTACTGTTTCACAGAAATCTACTTTAAATGGAAAAATACAGAAAATATAATTTTCATAAATATATCATGTTGTAATTCTTGTACATGTTTAATAATAAAACTAGACAACAGCTAATGCATAAAAATATCAATAGAAGACATTTCACAAATGATGCATCTTCCAGATTTAAAGTGTGTTCAATAAAAACTGTATTCTACATAAAAACAGTTCATATAAAAGGTTTGGGCTTTAAATGACCCAAGGCACATTAGTATTGCTTTGTAAATTCATATATAAAATTGTGATTTCTGACAATTTCATAACTTTGGGATGCTATCTGAGCATTAACATGCAGAGTACAAATTTTAAAATATGATGATTATTATCTTTTAAAAAAATTCCTTTTTCTCTGAAATAATTATTTCTTGAATTGACAACATAAAAAGCTAAACATGACTTAAAAGAGAAAATAAATTATTGAAAAATAATTCACAGTAAAAAAGCCTTTTCTGTTCAAAAATGGAATGTATTTAAAAAAACACTTCATATTTATTTAAATATATAAATAGGCTCTTTATAAAATATTAGCGATTATTCAGAAAAATATTTATTGGGAAGGTCTTCCTTAGTTTTGAACACTCATTATTCATTGGTCAGGTTTGGACAACACAAGATGTAAACAAAACAAACATATTCGATAAAACGCATATCGTAAAAGCACAAAACTTACATCAAAAGCAATTATAATAACATAATTAAAATACACACACATGAATGATGCATTGGCAATGTAAAACAATTTTAAAAAATTCCAAAAAACCATTACAAAAATAAATCAGCCATGTTAGGCCTAGCGATAGAATTAATTCATCAAGCAACATCAATAGCTTTTCTCTCCAACTTACGAGCCAGGTCGGTGATAAGATCTCTGTAATTCCGGTCGTCAAGATTCTTGCTCAAAAGATCTAATACAAACCAATCGCTGAGAGTACACTTTCGGAGGACAATGTCCAGGTAATCCGGACGCGTCAGACGGGCGCGTGATTTGAGGATGAAGAAGCGGGATTGTGGCCACAAGTAAACAATGATGTGGTACACCAGAATCAGAGCTGAAAGAACAGCTAAAATGATAAACCAGAACCACAAGCCAACGTAAATCTTCTCATTGATAATATTGATGGGAAGAATGCACATGGCATCGTGGCGTTGAACATCTCCAGAAGAACCGTACCTGTGAAAGGTACACTTGGCAAGTCGAGGAAATACTTCAATCATGGGATCGTAGCGTACAGAATAGTCCCATTCCGTAAATTGGATGACCCGGTGCCCGTAAGATGAAAAAGTCCCGCCCAAGAAAGCATCCATTAAGTACATTTGACCAACAACATTAATAAAATTGGCCACTTCGCATAAAAAGTAGCTAAAAGCATAAAATTTATGGTTACCCATGTTTTCGACAAGGTATTCAACCAAGACTCTTCGATTTTCTTCTTTTTTCTCTTGACTCATGATATAGCTGTTGAGATCCAAAACGATGTTTTTGACTTTCCCACCTTCGCATACTTTCCAAAAATATCGGGGCAAATAGAAAAGGATAGCTTGTAGAAAAAGTACAAAACATACCCACTGATAATATGCATGGTATCTCCGGTTTTCTCCAGGGATGTACTTGTCAACTCCAGGATAGGGTATTTCTTCTCCGACTTTTTTATGCCAGGCATTTTCAACACTGAATGTAGCGTGGATCCAGCAGAAAACATTCAGCAGTTTATTAGGTATATCATCTCTCGATATACACTCAATAGGGTCTCCGAAGTACTGGCGTGACGTCACGAGAATACTACAAGCCAGCAGTAAAATGACAGTTACCTTATAGTGAAGCTTGAATACATTGTTGTCAATAACAACATTGCTGATTTTCAGTAAACCCTTCAACGAACCGAAAACTTTATCCATTATTTCTTTACAGTTTCGTTTCTGAGTAATTCATCAGTGCAAGGCAAAACGAGCGTCGAAAACGCGGAATTTTTCCTTTCTTTCTTCCCAAAATTTCCCCCCTTTTCGAATGCAGTTTACTGTACTCAAATGACGCCAAAAGTTGGCGCCAACGAGGTACGGTCGAATCGAAATAGTCGGCCGAGTTTTTCTCCTGATGTTTTTCCGAATAGAGAGAATAATTTATAATGAAAAAGTAGAATAATTATTTTGACTCCTTTCTTTCAGAGTTTTATCGTCTCTAGTAAATCTTTTCACAAACTATTGTTTTTATATAGAAATTCTTGACACAAAACTGATAGTGAAATTGACAGCTATAGCCATGATTCGGGAAAAGTTAAAAAGTTTTCTTTTCTTATTTTGTTTTACACATTTCTTAAAAATCTTATGCCATAAAATTATAATTAATTATTTTAAAACCACACTTTCTTCTAAGGAAGTGCTAAAATATCTATTTTCAGAATTTTGAATTTGTTATATTAACTGATTACATAATAACAATTTTATTAAAATCCTGCTTTAAAATAGAATTTTTAAGAACTTCCGTTTTTTAAAAATTGTCCTTGATTTTGAACTAAAATGTGTATTGAATTGAAAATTAAAATTTATTCATAATCTTTATGAAAATTTTGAAATTTCAATCTTAAAAATTTTATTTTTTCGTTATATTTTAAAATAAAAATGCCAGTGTAAAAATTAATATCGTAATGAATTCACATTTTCAAATGTATGCCTTTAAAATTTTATCCTGTCTGCTTTCTTAATTGTAATGTCCAAAGAAAGATTACGACACACTTAGGTCATTCTCTCGCCAAATTTGGCAACCCAATATTCAGTATGCAAAATGCTTTTCTTTTATTGGTGTTGAGTCGTCCCCTCACAACCAATGATCGGGGTCGATGCTTTCCTTCCAGACGGAGGATGGGGGATATTAGGGGTTTGAAAAAGAACTACCCCCTAAATTCTCCCTCCCCTCTCAAGCCTCTATTAATTCTTCACTACATGCGCCTATTTTTAGTGAATTTAGAATGGAGGAATTTCTTTTGAAATATTTCTCATGCGGGTGGAATTTTTTTGGTGAAAAAATTTTTGTTTTCAATACCTTGTGGAATGAAAAAAATTTTGTAAAGAAAATTTTGCGAGTATTTAGGTTGGCAAATTCGGAATTGAATTTCTCTTATTAGATTTATGATTATTTATATTTTTTCTTCAGTACATGCAAAAACGATTTTGAAACTTTTATTACGCTCTGTTTCGCTTGAAGGATTCGACTAAACTACAGTGAAACCTTGCGTAGAACAATTCCGATAATAGAATTGTTGATTTTCTTAATTTGTATCTAAACGTAGATATATCGAATCTTGTGTATAGCATAATACAATTTTTCTTCTTAACCCATAATGTAGTTTTGAACCGGAAATTACAAAATTCGTTTGGAATTTTAGAATTAATATTTCAATTTTGGAATGAAATTAGTGCAACTAATTTCAATTTGAAATGTATATCAGTGTTTTATTTAAAACAATTTAGTGTTTTAGAATTTACTTTATTACTCTTTTAGTGACATTATAATTATAAATTTATTTTTATAATAAATTTTAAGGACGAAATAGAGTTAATAAGAAATAGAACGATTTCGGTAAAAAATAAGTCTTCATATTCCCATTTACAATGTTAAGGAGGAAACTTAACTTAAAAAAACTTAGACTTAAAAAAATATATATTGGAATCTCAGAAAGAATAAAAAATTTTTGCAGCTTTTTATATTTAAATCAATAGGACTTACCTTTAATCGATTTTTTTTTTTTTTTTTTTTGTAATTTATACATATATATTATGGAATTTGAACGTTTATCTTATTTATATATATATAATGTATAATTCAAAATAAGTTACAAAAATTTTGTAAATTCATTTTATAAAGAAAGACTTGTAAGTGTTGTACATTGCATTTTTTCGAATTCATTTATTTAAAAAGTGATGAATTCTTTAAACAGAGGGAGGGGTGGGGGTATTTATGTCCTTTATGCACATAATTATTTTTAGTTTATTTTCATTTATTTTTCATTTCATCGCTATATTCATTATGATCGCGGAAGCTTCAGATCGTTAATTTTTATTTTTATATCAAAATTTCAAAAATTTCTCCTTTAAAAACTTTTATCTATTCACTTTAACTTTTCATGCTCCTAGAACGATAACGAATGTAAAAAAAATTGACGAAAAACGTACCATGTATTGAGAACCGATTGTGACAGTTTTCAACAGCCCCAAGTGCTGAAAATTCTGCAATATTTCTACTTAAAAAAATATTCTTATAACAATGAAATCTAGATATTTTACATATATATATGGCCTCTTATGATTGAATTTTACATTGTTTTTAACATGAGAGTTTCACAGCGAATAGCTCATTTTTTAAGGAACAGTAAAAGGTTCACAGAACACGTGATTTAAAGAGATCGCATAAAATAGCAGGTGTTTTTTTGGCATTGAATTTCATATATTTTTTTTTTTCACGGTAAAATGAATTGTGCTGGCAGTCCCATGAAATGCTTATAGAAGATTTAGCGTGAGATGAGGAATTATTATATTTTTAATAAAAAAGTACATTTTACTGATTTTTTTTTATTTTGTTGATAAAATCGTTCTTACATTTGTCTATAGGGTGTCTACGCATTGTACCACTTAAATGTATGCAAAAAATTTGTTTTTTAAGATTCTAATTAAAAGGCAGGATCACACACATTTTGAGATGTTCAGGGCCGTTTTTAAACTCACCGGCGCCCTAGGCACTTTAAATTGTTACGCCCCAGTTACCCAATTACCTTGCCAGTTTTGGTTCGAGAGAGATTTTCCCTTTACTCTCTAACCCTTTTGTTTGTTTTTGCTTTTTGGAGAGTCTTTCCATTACCCACTTCCTATGGACCCGCCGTGTCCTGGACTAGCAACCGGCAGCCGTAAGGAAAGGGTATTGGCCTGCTGTTGCCACTCTTGTTCATTTCTTACTTTACGGCATCACAGAGATCCGATTTTGTAAATTAGTACAGTAAATTTATCGCTTGCAATGACAATATCTTTATTTTTTTTTTCTAATGGGCCTGTACACATTGGTATTTTAACCTTTGCAGACCTAGAACATTCCCCAGGAGCTGGTATCCATTTTTAGCGTGGCACCGTTTAGGCGATACCAATTACCGCAATTAATTTTGACGCCCAGTTTACTCCCTAGAGGGAGGCAACTGAGATCTTGACGATGCGAACCTGTACTAGGATTTAAATTTGCCGAAAACACCCAAGCCAAACAGACATTCTGTGGATCTTTTACATGCCGTATTATCATACGACATGGCCACTGTCGATTTTCTGCATCATGAAATTCCACCGACTTGGGCCGGGATCGAACCCACAACTTTGGGTGTAGAAGGCCAGCGACAAACCAACCATGCCACCCAGCCAGCGCATGTAAAGTACACGTTATTGGATGAAATGTTTTCGACTTGTTTATTCTCATCTTTTTCTTCGCTTATCGTTTTACTATATTATACTTTTAGACATCCTTATTCTTTGTTTGAGTCACTGTCATTGAACTTGTACAAAAAAAGGTTTTCTCCGAGTTTTGATCATTATAAAATCGTTGATAACATCATTGTAATCAATCTCTATTGCGATACCATTTTACTTAATGAAACTGTTAAGCATTTCTTTTTTCATGATAGATCTCATTTCAGTCTTCACTCTCTTAAGGGCAGAAATGCTTCTCTCATGATTCGTTAGGTCATAGGTTCCCAAACTTTTTTGCCATGTTTTTCGGTTTTGTGTAGACCCCTACTTACCTAATATTAAATTTTTGCAAATTTATCAACTTAAATCTATTCTGACCGCTGGTATAGCACTACTTATTTTAAAAGTTTTACGTTTCTAACCGGAGTTAAGTAGTGTGTTTAAGACTTAAGAAACATATGTGCATCAGTTAATTAAATTTTAGTTTAATACATAAAATAATTGTTGCATTAAGTAATTGTGCAACAAACAAATGTTTTTAATGGGTGGGATGAATCTGGTGCTTCAATAACACATTTTTAACATTCGGCAGCAATCTTTTCGGGTTTAACTGTCAATCTCCTAGGTTAGTATATATATATATATATACTAGCTGTTACCCGCCCGCTTCGCTGGGTATTTCATGATGTTTTATAAATTTTTACTGCTTATATATATGTATAAATTATTGATATCTAAGTCCTAGCATTAAGAATTCGATTGTATTGAAAAATATACTTATACCTTTAACTGTCGCAAAAAAAGGGCAGAACTCATCTAATTTGTATTTTCTAAAAATCTCTAAAATTGAAGTATAGAATGAATGATATTTGCTCTTTCGTAACCCAAAAACCAAGTGGATTCCCGCAAAACCAATTTTCGGTGGATCTCTACTCCGTAAATTGAACATGCAAGCCAAATTTCAAGTCTAAATCTAACAGGAAAAAAAAAGCTTTGCTATCAATATCCCCGTAATCCCGTTGAGAGCCGTTTTCCAAAATAACCGCTCTTAGAGGATTTCAATTCAACAAAAGAAAAATGCAAACCAAATTTCATTATTATAGTCCTTGTAGCTCGAAAAAAGTAATTTTTTATGTCAATACGTCCCAGTAACCCCCTGCACCCCCCTAAGAACTTGATTTGCTTAAAATACATTCTTAGTGGATATCTATTCAACAAAAGAAACATGCTTAACAAATTTCAAGTATATGGGTCTAATAATTAAAAACATTAATTTTTTTCTGTAACTCCTCTTGACCCCTCGCAAACATCCTTAGGGGTCAATTTTCTTTTCACTCTTTGTTAGAGGAACTCTATTCCATGAAAGGAACATGCCTACCAATTTTCAAGCAGGATGATCAAATAGTTTAAAAATGGAAATAATTATCGATTACGCCTCTTAAACTCCTGAAATGAAACTTGGTAGTTGATATTCGCAAAACCCATTTTGTAGCGGTTCTCTACTTTACGAAAGGAATCTGCTTATCAAATTTCAAGACTGTACGTCTAACAGTTTAAAAATGGGGGTAATTGTCTATAACGCCACTTGAACCCCCGCAACGCCACTTCTGTGTCTGTTTTCACAAAACCTATTTTGTAGGGGAATTGCACTCTATGAAAGGAATCTGCTTAGCAAAATTTGAAGACTGTGCGTCCAATTAATTAAAAATGCAAAAAAATTATCAATAACGCCCCTTGAACCCCCGCAACGCCACCTAGGGGTCGATTTTCACAAAACACATTTTGTAGTGTATTTCTATCCTATGAGAGGAATCTGCTTACCAAATTTCAAGACTGTGAGTCTAATGGTTTAAAAATAGAAATAATTATTTATATCTGCCCTTAACCCCCTGCATTACCCCTTGGGGGTCAATTTTCTCCAAACCCGTTTTGTAGCGGATATTTACTCCATGAAAGAAACATTTCTACCAATTTTCAAGCAGCTAGGTCAAGTAGTTTAAAAACGAAAATATTTATTTATTACGCCACTTAAACCCCTGCAACGCCACTTAGAGGACTGTTTTCACAAAACTTTCTTATAGTTGATCTCTACTCTATGAAAGAAATCTATTTATCAAATATAAAGACTGTGCGTCTAATAGTTGAAAAATGGAAATAATTATCTATAACGCCCTAAGTCCCGCAACGCCACTTGGGGGCAATTTTCACGAAACCCATTTTGTAGCGTATCTCTACCCTATGAATAGGAATCTGCTTACTAAGTTTCAAGACTGTACGTCTAGTAACTTAAAAATCGGAATTTACAACGCCCCTTAAACCCTCCGCCCCGCAACACCCCTTGTGGGTCAATTTTCCCAAAACCCATTTTGTAGCGGATATTTACTCCGGGAAAGAAACTTACCTACCAATTTTCAAGCAGGTAGGTGAAGTAGTTTAAAAACGGATATATGTATCTATTACGCCCCTTAATCCCCCACAACGCCACTTAGAAGTCTGTTTTCACAAAACCTGTTTTGTAACTGATCATTATTCTACGAAAGGAATCTATTTATCAAATTTAAAGACAGTGCGTCAAATAGTTTAAAAATTGAAATAATTATCAATAACGCCCCCTAAGCCCCTGCAACGCCACTTGGGGGTCGATTTTTACCAAACTCTTTTTGTAGCGGATCTCTACTCTCTGAAAGGAATCTGCTTACCCAATTTCAAGATTGTACATCAAGTAGTTTAAACATGGAAGCAATTATTTATAACGCCCCTTAACCCCCTTAACGCCCCTTGCGTTTCGAATTTCGGAAAATCCATTCTTAGCTGACGTCTACTCTATGAAAGGAACATGTCTACCAAATTTCAAGTCTGTAGGTTGAATAGTTCCGGAGATATCGTGATAAGTCAGTCAGTCAGTCAGTCAGTGAGTCGCTTTTCTCCTTTATATATATAGATATAGGATCCAATTTTTTTTTTTTTCTTCTTGTTTTTGTTGGAGATTGGCAACCATGCTGAAACTTCTCCTCTCTAGAAAAAGCAATTAAAAACACTTAAAATGTTTCATATTTCAAAATAATAACAGGTATATTTTTTTAAAGCCAAAATTGCTGACATTCGTTTCTATGCTTTAAGATCTTCGTAAGGGTCATTAAAATAAGTTTATTTTGCAATCAGACATTTTTTTTCTTTTTTTTAAATATGACAACAGGAATTCGTTACTTACTGTGATATTACCAGGTCAAAATATTCTCAAACCTAGTTTCAAAACCTGAGTAAAGGGCATTTAAATGTCAGGTTAAAACGTCATTTTTCTGGCAGATTGCGACAAATTGAGAAACTGTTAAAATTCACGACGTCCAGTTTTATGCTTCTTTAGCTTGATTCTAGCAAGAAACATTGGAAAAATTGACCTTTTTTTAATAAAATATATGTTGTCGCCTTGTAATTGCAAATTAACCCCAGTAAATTTAGTAAATAATAAAGCTATTAAAATAGGTAAATATGGTTTACACTTTTTTAGATTTTCTATTAAAATTAGTCACAACCTGGTTTAGGCTATCGTAGACCCCAATTACACCTCATGGACCCCCGACTTATTTTCTTACGACCGTGGACCCTTACAGGTCGTTATAGACCCCTGGGGGTCCATATATACCACTTTGGGAATCACTGCGTTAGGCGATGGTACGATCGCTATAATTTCCAATTTTTTGCTCCCGAAAATCTTTGGTGCCCTAGGCATGTGTCTAGCGTGCCAAAGCGGAAAAGCGGGCCTGGAGATGTTTCGATTCCGAATAAATTTCTAAGTAAAAATATCACCTTGTTTGAAATGTTAATCTTTACTATAGTGAAGTTTTAATCCTAGAGTAAGCTCGAATAAAAAAAATTTTTAAAAAATGTTTTGAGCATTGACAAAAAAAAAAAAAAAAAAAAATTCCGTGTCAGAATTTCAATCTATATTCAGAAGATCACGTTCGATACATTAACAGGCACCCTGTGGCACTAAGTTTCCACCCTCTTCTCTTGCGGGTTTAGAGTTTCTTTCTAGCGAAATTGAAGAAAGAACACGTTTCTAGTCGAATAGAACTAGAAACAGTTAATGTTAAAATTCAGAATATCCATAAATCTTGAATAAATGGATATTCTAAATTTTAACATAATTAATGAAATTTTTCATATAATTATCGCATACAAATGCATAATCCTTCGACAAAAGTTTTCACCATTGTTTTAAAGGTTAAAAAAAAGGGGGGGGGGGAATAAAATTTAAAAAAAAAACTTTTCGAATTAATTTTATTCAGAGCGAGAGGTAAACTAGCATTTCTTCAAAAAAAAACACTATGGTTTAATTGGTTTCCAAAGACAGTCGAACAGAATGTGTTGGGACTATTGAAACGTTTCTTCCATTTACATGTAACGAAAATTAAGTTAGAAAAATTATTACACTTACACAGGACTACGAACCGGAACTGAACCGATAAAAATATCGGTTTATTTCGGTTCGATATATCTTCAGTCATTTTGTTACTCTGTTACCAACTTATCTCAATATTTTCTTAATTTAATGTCAACCATATAGTTATCTTGATTACATGTACATTTTTTGTTTATGACAGAATTATATTTTAAGTACTCGTTACTTTTAGCACACGATGCACGTCAAATCTATCGAGGCTAAAACGTCCTCCTGTTGGTGTGGTGTGGAAGGTAGGAGAGGTAGCTGAGGTGTCGTTCTCGTCACTTGACCATGGTTTAAAATGACGAGGTCTGTCGCCAAAAGCCCTCGAGTATCTGAATAGTCGGACGTTAATGTTCTCTCAGGGGCGTAGCAATCACCATATCAGCCGTACCAATGATACGGGCCCCCAAGCAATAGGGGCCACAACATGGGCAACTACAGTCCCCTAACAGGGTTCTCATAGCTAAAAGAGGGCCCACTAAGAACTGGCTCTCCAGTGTATTCTCTCACTCACTCATTCTTTTTATATAATTGCTGTTTAACCGTTTGTTAAGACATTACTACATTAATTTTTTAAAAGATAAAAAATTTAATAAATGGTGTAGTATTCTCTATATTTCAAAGCAAGAAATATTTTAAGAAATGAAAAGAAAAGTAGTGGAAACATTTTTGCAATTTATGCTTTATTTTCGGATTTTTCCCAACATTGAATGCATTAATCATATTTATATTAAAAAGACATTATATAAAATGCCAAAACGTATAATTATTTCACATGAGAGTTCAAATTAATAAAAGACTTCTGATTTTTTTGCTGCTTGAACCCCTTTTAAAGCTGTCTTCGCCAATTGTGCGAGAGCCAGAGCCAAATACGGAGCACACTTTCAGACAAAAAAAATATCTCCATTTTCGTGAAAATTTGCAACATCGTATTTCATACATGTGGTTATAATATAGCGTTTTTAATAATTCAAAATTTTCTGTAAATAATAACTGGTTTCTTTTTAACACGAAAAGGATTGCTCAGTTAGCATTACAATAAAGGAGAAAAAGAGTGTGCACATTTTATGGAGCAACTTCGATAAAAAATA
>BMAO01034771.1:0-92633 GCA_019973975.1 Trichonephila clavata
CTAATAGTGATGAAATATTAACTTATCAAGTATTGCTTCCTATATCTAATAAGTTTCGAAAAATTTTAAAGTTATTTAAACGTTCTCCTACGAGAAACATGCTTTATTATAAAAATATATTCTTTATATACTGTTTATATACGTGATTCTTTATATACTGCTGTAATTTATAAGTTACAAATTATTTTTTGTGGTATTTACTCTCTAATGAAACTGGCAAACAAAACAAAGAAACACCTGTGTTTTCTTTCTTTTTCTAAAATTTCTACTACCGGGGAATTAAAACTGGTATCCCGGTATTAAGATCTAAAAAATACCGAATTCCGGTATTGAACTATTGGTCCGATATTGCAATTCCTAATTACATTAGTACAAATTACAGACATATCAATTACATTAGTACAAATTCAAGACATATCCAATACATAAGCATAAATCACAGGCATATTTTCGTTAGAATAAATTACAGACATAGCAAATACTTTAGTTTAAATTGCAAACATATTCTTCTGCAAATCAAAATGTATTCTTAAATACACTGCAGGCCACCGTAAAAGCAACACCCTGAAGGAAGCACGAGAATAACATGAAATTTATAACATGCATTAACGGAGGTGAGATATGCAAATGATTAGAATTTCAGCGCAGACACACATCACGCACGCCTGTGGGGCCACCTCAAAGCGCTATTTACGGCTTGGAGATTTCGACGATTTCAAGTTCGGCAATTGTGTTTTTCTTGTGGTTTTTTCGAAAAACGATCTGTTATGCCTCGTAGAAAACAGCAATCAGCTTTTGATCAAGTATCCGAGTTCGACAGAGGAAGGATAGTGGCCTACCGAGATTGAGGATTATCCTTCAGGATAATCGGCAGTCGCGCGCGCGCGTGTTGGACGAAACCAAACAACTGTAATGCGGATATGTGATCGTTGGATGCAGGAGGGTACGACGGATAGACGTGGTCGACCGCATCCACCTCAGTGCACCACTTCACGTGAGGACAGGCAAATTGTGCTCATGGCAGTAACGGATCACTCAATCACATCACTAACCATAGCGCAGCACATTGAGTCTGTAAGGCATCATTCAGTGTCTGCGCGTAGCCTTCAACACCGTTTCTATCAGAGTGGTCTGTCCGCAAGACTTCCATTGCTTGGTCTACCCTTGACGCAGAACCACAGACGTCTCCGCCGCCAATGGTACGATGAAAGAAGGACGTGGGCGGCAGAATGGAATAAAGCTGTCTTTACTGACGAGTCACGGATCTGTCTGCAACACCACGATGGTCGGATTCGAGTCTGGAGACACCGTGGAGAGAGAATGCTGAACAGCTGCGTTATGCACCGCCACACTGGTCCTGCACCGGGTATTATGGTATGGGGTGGTATTGGATATCACTCTCGCTCTCCCCTAGTACGTATTACCGGTACTTTAAACAGCCAACGCTACATCTCCTAGGTGTTGGAGCCAGTTGTCCTTCCTTACCTTCAGAGCTTGACCACAACCATATTTCAACAGGATAATGCGCGACCACACGTGGAACGCATTGTCCAAAGGTTCTTCGTCAATCACCAGCTTGAATTGCTTCCCTGGCCGGCTCGCTCTCCGGATGTTTCGCCGACAGAAAACATGTGATCCATGGTTGCTCAACGATTGCCCAGATTACACCCTCAGCTGCTTGGTCTGTTGTACCCCAAGAACACATCCAAAGTCTCTTTGAATCAATGCCGAGGCGTGTGGCAGCGGTGATCTCCAACAATGGCGTCTACTCTGCCTACTGATTCTGGCTGAACCACACTTCACAGAAGTCTATAAATTTAATCATTTGATACTTGGTCAACATGTTATCTACAAAATAAATTTTGTTGTGCTATCTCTTGTCTTTCTTGGTGTTGCATTTACGGTGGCCAGCAGTGTATGTTAATGTATTTATTTTTATGATACCACAAGAAATTTCGACAGCAATTACGTGTACAAGCATCGAATAATGAATGAAATAATTATTAAGATTAGCAAAAATTAGTTAAGAGTGTTATTTGTAATAATTATTCAATGGTGTAAATTTATGGAGGCAACATGTGTTTTCCTTTGAATGTGCAGCTCCTCTTGGACTACCACGTTTTCTTAAACTTGTAGAAGGTGAGTTAAAATTCTTCAGAATATTTTCTAAATAAAGAAAAAATTATTTTATTATACGTGTTTCTTAAACCAAGTGCATTTTACTTGCCCATGCACGTTATTATTGTTAACTATAATAATATGTATTCTTTTGGGAAAAAAACGTTTCGGTAAAAATCAAAAGCTGGTAACAGTGAGACCACAGAACTAATTGCTTAAAAACTAATGATAAATCATTCATCATGTGATTATGACGTCACATGAATTTGGTCCCTTAAATAATATGAAATAAAATCCGTTTAATTATCATAAGAAAAAATTTACAATATACTATAGCTTAAATATCAAATTCATTCAATTGTAAGGGAATTAATTATACAGAAAGCTCAAGTTAGAAAATATCATCGATTTCCGCCTGAGTAATTATTATAATCACACAAAAAAAAACTATAATTCTGATGGCTTATTATATGAAACTTTTTACATTATTAAATTTCCGGAGAACATCGTATGCAATAAGCGGAATAATATCGCTCCGGTTGATTAAACCGAAGTATTTTTACAACGGTATAGAACTGTGTATTCTGTAAACTAAGACTATATTATGTATACTAGCGTAATTAAATAGATTTACAAATCCTCTAGTTGTACTTAAATAAAAATATATTCCTAACATTATCTTTATATGCAAATCGTCTGCTCATTATCCAAAGCGAGAAATATTATAATCACAAATTATTAGAATTATTTTTTAACGCAGAATTCCTTGTTTCCAAATCGTTTGGCTCAAATTAAGCATGCATAAGAGTTTTTGCAGCAATATTTGATGCATCATGGTTCTTAGTTTACTTTTAATGAATGCGGATGTTAGAAGTTCATGTGCTTTATATATTTATATAATATAACATAAACTTTAATATGAATTGAAATGCAAGCAGTTGAGTTTATTCTGAATTTGGAAAAATATTTCTCGAGAGAAAATTGAATTTATGTCCATCGTTTACTGGATTTAAATAAAGTTTTTTGATTTAACCCGAATTTTTTTTTTTTTATCCTGATGAGAATAATTGCATTTTGGATTGAAAATATAAC
Source organism: Trichonephila clavata (assembly GCA_019973975.1). Lineage (NCBI taxonomy): Eukaryota > Metazoa > Arthropoda > Arachnida > Araneae > Nephilidae > Trichonephila > Trichonephila clavata. The sequence continues at coordinate 3,211 of BMAO01034771.1, forward strand.
TCACCGAAATTATGTTTGCTTAAATCAATATCGAATTGTTCAAGCCTTTTGAAGCAAATTATTTATATAAATAATTGAAAGGACCTATAACATGTACAAACTTATTATTGGTACATATTCATTTGAGTGTGGTAATAAATAGATATATTTGTGGTAAAGTAATAGGAAATACAAATAAAGATTTTCTTCTGTGTAATCCAGATAGCATTTGATATTTTACTACTATTTTTTTTTTTTAAGAAAATTCAGACCATTGCCTCATTATTACTAAACCGAATTCAAAGCAACATTGGTGCAAAAAGTATTTTATGTGCATTGTATAGTTAGTAATTTTTTTCGAATATAATTTAAATTTTTTAATATATATCTGATACAATTCCTAGATTTTGCGTTTAGTTTTATGTTCCTAAATACTTTTTTAAATTGCTAAAGAATTATATCAATTTTGCTGTCCAATTTGATGTCCTTATAAATTTCATTGTTTTCGTTGAACTAGCTTGAAGGAAATTCCAAAAATCAATACTTTTTGAATTGTTGGTTGTGTAGCGTAGTTGGGTAGGCACTGGCCTTGTTAGACCAAGTTACCGGGTTCAGCTCCAATGGTTTTTCATGATGCAGAAAATCGACAGCGTCATTGCCGTATGATAATGTGGCTTGGAAAAGATTCTTAGAGTGCCTGTTGGGCTTGGGTTCTCTCGGCAAAATTAAAATTCCAAGTGCAGTCAGAGTCCAGGTGGCTCTCTCTGGGAAGAAAACTGGGCATCAAAATTACATTGCGGTAATTGATATCCACCTATATGGGGCCAAACTAAAAAGTGACACCTGATCTCGTGGAACGTAGTAGGTCTGCAATGGTAATTGCCAATCTGCAGTCTCTCATTTGAAATAAAAAAAATACGTTTGAAACTATTTTTCCGTTTAACTTAATTCTGTTATTATACGATACTGTTCTTATTTAACTCCATCAACTTATATTAATTAAAGCATTTAACTTTAAAAATGAGTAAACCTCGTAAACTCCGTTAAAGAACTCCAAAACTAGAATGGCGCAAGATATTAAAGTGTAATTTCCTGGTAAGTGAGGATTTGTGGGATTTTAATCTTCGTCGAACTTTGAAGAAACACGATGGCTATAGGCGAGGACTTCGTAATTTTCAACCGCAGTAGAGAAACGAAGACGACACCTTAGCTGGCATCCCCCTCTACATCTTGCCAACAGAAGGACTTTGAGCAGCGTTTCTCCAACTGCAGGGCGCGCCCTCTGAGAAAGAGTGATAACCGTAGCAAGGCGAGAGCATATTGAAAAGCCGAAAACAAAAGATTATTAAAAATTTATTAATTTATTGAAAGTAAACAACAAAATACATTTTGACATAAGAAAGAAGTAAAAAAAAAACATTTGCACTGATATTTCCACTTATAAATGTATCAGTACTGCACAATGTATTTCATAATTAGTTTAACAATACTAAGTTAACAACAAGTTTTATAATTACCAGTCACCCTATTGACTTGTTATATATAAAATTTTATACAAAAATTAACACTTATCTTGATAATGTGTACGGTTTGTAATTAATCTCTTAACTGACGATTAAATTTACACGATTCGTTCCCCAATGCCACCGTTTTGCACGTATGCATGGATATGTCTTGTATTGGGAGAGGAGAAAGGGAATAAAAACACTGTCAAGGTCATTTTTTTCATTCCAAAGCCTACAGAATAATTTTATAGATAGCAGTGAACAGAAAAAATTAGTATTTCGAAAGACGTAAATATACATCCGAGGCAATGTATGTACTGGGTGAGCGTGACGTTCATAAACTCTGGTGGTACTTAAGAGGTTAAAGTCGTATTATAACTTTAGAGTCAAAGTGTCGTATTATCGAATTCAACACATTTTATCGTATGGAGGGCGCGATGAAAATTATGAATAAATATTGTGTCGCAAGTATTGAAAGTTTAAGAAGCACTGATTTTGAGCATTGGAAAAAATTTAGCATGCGCAAACATATCTACTTGAAGGGTCTTCAACGGCACTAAAAAATTGAAACCTTCGACTTTTTATAACAACAACCACGAGTTCGAGACAATGAACATTAAGCTAATGCTGCACCAATAAATGAGGATAAACACCAAAATATAAAATTCAACCCACTGGAGTAGTGATATCGTAGCCGGTTTTTTGTACTGTTGAATTGTGGGTTCAGGTCCTGATACCACCAAATCACTCGTCATCTAGAAAGACTGTTCCTTGTTGAGTTTTTAATAGCTCAATACCTTCACGTTGGAGTAGAATTCAGGAGAGTGATGTTTTGTCCTTCCCTCTAGTTCAAAATTTCAAGGACCATTGTCACAATTTATTCCTTATTGTCATAATATGATGTTCAATAGCGTGTGTTTATTAACTTCGCCAATTTTAAGAATTACGAGGGCTATTGGCGGTGGACCTCGTCATTTTGAACCGTAGTCAAGTATAATAGCACACACAGGAATTTATTATGGAGGGGGGTCGAGGGTATAAAGTCCACCATTCTCGTATTATACTCCAATGCGCCGCCAAACATATTCATTTGATTTTACCGATTGTGGGATTGTGTATTAGTAAAAAATAAAGTGTTGAATAAATAATTAATATTAATTAATAAAACAAATTATTAATAGCGTCTGCTTATTTAAATTACCAGAAATACTATATACATAGTATGCATATATTACTATGTACATATGTAATATGTAATATATTACTACGTACATATGTAATATGTAATATATTACTATGTACATAATGTCAACCGTAATCAAGATGTCGGTAGGTCCAGAACCCCTGAGCCTCCCCATTTTTGTGCTCCAGTGAGCATGTGACGACGACATCTGAATTGGAACTCACCTATCCGAAATTCCATGCAGTAGATCCATGCCAATGGAAGGACTTTGAGCTTCGACAGATTTAACGTACATCAGCCTCTCTATGCAGTGGGTCTTCAGTAGCTCAAGGACTCGGACTTGTGATAGGTCGGCCATGAGTCCATAGCCATAACCACTAAGCTACTGTGGCACCCACAATGGAGGTTCCCCCGCTATCTCCCTTGGATTTTTTTCGATTGATTATAATCCTATGTATGCATGGTGATTCCAATTTTGCAGGGTGTTTAGGAAATACAGATGACTCTGAATGACATAGGAATTCAGGGTTACAGTTGCCGTAATTGTGGGCTATGGTGCAAAGAAGAGAAAAAGAACAGAAACAGCAACTCATAAATGGGGCAGAAAATATTTTATTGAAAGGTTGTACTGCAACAGGTGCTCAAAATTACAACCAGAAATCATCAGGCAGGCCTGAAAGCGACTTTGCATGGAATATCCTTTGTTCTAGAAGATTCCTGGAATTTCAAGTATCCTTTCGGCAACTACAGATATTTGAACAATGAAGTCTTCAACTCAAGAAACAGGTGTCTAGTACATCAAACACTTAATGTGGCCCCAGAAGAAGTTCATGCACTTTCGAACACCTGTTTTTGTAACAACCCTTCAATAAAATGTATTTTGTCCTATTAATGTGTTGCTGTGTTTGTTCTTTTTCTCTGATTCTTTGCACCATAGCTCTCAACTATGGTATTTTCGATCCTGCATTTCTATATGATTCCGAGTCATCTCTGTACTCCCTACACACTCTGCAAGTTTTTCTGTCTGGTAGCAAATCACCTTGTATAGTACGTTAAATTAAAAAAATATTTGTTATTAATAATTTATTTTATTAATTAATGCTAAATATTTTTTCAATAATTTATCTTTTACTGTTTTAAGTTCCCGACAATCGACAAAATCGAATGAGTATGTTTAGCGTCATATTGAGGTATGATATCAGAAGGGTGGACTTTTGTGACCTTAATCCTCCTCTTGAAAACTCCTGTTTGTTCCACTACAAGGCTATCATGGTCATGTTCTTCAGCAGCATGCGGACTTGAATCCTTTACATCAGGGGTGAGCAACCTTTTTGGGAAGAATGCTACTATTTGATAGAGAATAACTATATGCGTGTGCCACTTCCAACTTTTCGAACAAACAAATGGGGAAAAGTGAAAAAAAATGTGTTACTTATAAGCTTTTTTGGGATTTCTACGCAAATAACATATTTTTCAATGCAAGTCTTTGTAGCCGAAATTTAAAAATAGTGTAATAAATAAGACGAAAGTAAAAACTTAAATTGTATGTTAATAAACTTTTTACAAGTTCAATCAATAGTTTAGGTTTAAAATAAAAATGAGTAACTTAAATCATTTAATTCAAAATAATTATTAAACGCTCAGTATTTACTTAATGTGGGTTTTGAATTTTACTTTTTTTTACCAAGTCTCATCTATATTGCGATTAGTTTTTACAGGTTGCTAAGAAATTTAGGTTATTACAGGTGCACATCAGCTAGCTTTGAGTGATATTTATTTTATTATGTTCATAGCAGAAAATATTTATTCACAAACATATTTTAATCCAAATTTTGAAGTTTTTTTTTTTTTTTTGTCTGAGACAATCGCACTCAATAAAGTGTAAAAACTGATTATTTATTATCTCTTCATAAAAATTTTTAACCTTTCAGTAAGTCTTCGCGTGCCAGTGCTACAGCTTCACCGTATCGGAGGATAGAACTGTGGGTACCTTCTGATTCGTAAGTACGTAACATACCACTAGACAAAAGTGATCACCTCTGTCCGGAGGCTGTTACTGGCTTATATAGGAACCACTACACGCCGAGTCATGGGTTAGCCACGCCTGCCCTACATCCTCCAGGAGTTCGTGACCATGACCATTCGGCCATGATGTCACTCGAAAACAATTCAGGATATAGATCAAAGAATAAGTAAATATTTCTTAATTTAACGAGAATACTTCAGTTTCCTTATAGAATTAATAATAAATTACAATTTTTTATCATTTGTAAGACATAAATAAATTCTTTTCTCTCTGTCCCGAAAATTTCTTTTAGAATAGTATCACACAAGCTCTTAAGATTGTATGATATGAATCCTCTATGATGTAACCTTAAAGAAACGGCAACATAGTTTCGAGATCTTTCTACGACCGTATATTTAATGTTCTATAAATTTATATCTCCTCAAACTGTGTTTTACATTGTATCGGGCGAGCTACTAAATAAAAAAGGATTTTATTCTTCCGAAAATCGATTGAAACCGCAAGATGTGCACTAAAATGGAGGGAAAATCGACCGGTTTGAAGAAAACCAATAACAAATTTCGACATTCAAAATAAGGACTTTCATCCATAAAACAGTCTGAGGAATGGAAATACAATACATTGAGTAAATGCGAGATGGAAACTATGCAGACAGGTATTGGAAATAAACAAATTTTGCTACAAAATCGCTCAAGACCCCATTTGTGACGTAAATTGGAACACAGAACTTATTTATTCATTTAAAAATATGTTTCGAGAAATTTTTGTTCTTTTTTCGAAAGAAGAATTTGTAACAGAGGTCATATTCGGGTCTTTCTTTAATCCTTCAGGTTAGGGGTCTTGAACCTGTGGTCCGCAGATGATGAGTGACCCGCTGACGGCAGTTTAGTGTCTCTTCACTTGAATTTTAGGCAATATGAAAGAAAAAAATTTTCTCTTTTGTGTCATACTAACATTTTTTTCTCTTATTCTTGATATTTAAAACATTCAATTTATATCTTTTAAGTCCATTTGAGAAAAAAGAATATTCTGCAATTTGAAGAAAATCTCAAAAATTTCACTGCAGTATAAGTTTTTTTTTAAAATTTCCAATTAAATTTTTTTGAAATTACATTTTATATATCGTTGGCCTAGTTATCAAAATGCGTAACTCCACAAAGGGTACTAATTTGATATAGGAGTGCAATGCACAAAACGCTGTTAGGCGCGATTTCTTAATCGCGCCAAGCAGCGGTTGTTGGCGAGTTACATGGAATCCAAGATGGCGGCCTAGTGGTAACAAATCGTCAGGAAAATAATTGTAAAGAATTTTTTTTTTGAAATACATTTCAATTTAAGAATATAGGAATAGATTAAAAGCAACCAATATCAATCAATAATGAATATCAATATAATAAAAAGAAAAATTATATACGATAAGAATAAGATTATCTAATACATTATTATTGACATATAATTAAAAAGAAATTATGATATATGATAATATTCATATAATTTGTATGTCATAATAATTATATTTATTAATATTCATATAATATAGTTATTATACATAATAATGCTCATATATAATGTAATGATAATAATGATAAATAAATATATATAACATTTGTAATATTCATAAAAAAAGTAAAATAAAAAACAATTATTATAAATAAATAATATTAAAAAAACAATGATTATATTTAATAATTATTATATATTATATTATATTATAAATAAAAAATAATTACATAATATGTAATTATTTTATTCCTTCTCTTTTCACTTTTGTCTTCATCAGAATATAGTACGCACGTATGTCTTATTTGTGCTTTGTATCGTCCATTTTTGTGTGTGGACTGTTAAATTGACGAGGCCTCGTTTGGTGACCTCATTTATTTCAAATTTAGACGCTGAGTATATAATTTTGATGTGTGTGTGTCCGGAAGTTACGATTGCATCCTATTGGGTGGGTAAGCTAAAAGTTAAGTATTTACGTGAAAGTCCTGTAGGGTCAAGGCCATTAGAAATTGAAAAGCATTTAAGATGGAATTAAAGTAAATTATTACATATGCGCACACACACACATAAATGTGTTATTTCTTATTCAATATGTTTTGTGTATGATTATATAATTTGTACATCAGAATTCTGCATAGTAAATATTGAAATTCAGCATTTTGATTTTTATACTTTAAAAACAATATTTTTTAATAACATCTATGATCTTTAGTTAAATCTCTAAAAATTAAATGTTAAATTTAATAAATAATTTCGGATTGTGCATCTAAAATCATAGCCACTCTTTTATTTACGCACAACTCGAAAGAATTTATCTTAAGAATGCAATTAAGAAAAGTATTGTTTTTAGTTATGTTAAAATAAATACAGAGTTTGTGAAAATATTTTTCCAACGTTAAATGCTTTTCGCCATTACTGCACTTTCAGTAATTACCTGAAATAATATGTCCAAGGAAAAATTTTAGCAATGATAGAAACAATAGAATTTCGAATTTTTAAGACACTGAGCACTAATTATCCACGTTTTGAAAACGTTGTATGCGTGTATGTTTCTTCAAACATTTTAATTTTCAGCAAATGATTTTCACAAAAGACAGAGAAAAATAAAATGAATTTAATTACTATGAATTTTTACTCAGACTGAAAAATGTGTATCCTTTAAAACTTTCAAAAATACTCCTACTATGCTCGAAAAATGTGAGTAATATTTTATCGCTAAAAAATAAAAGAGTTAGTTTTTTTTATTTACACATAATTATTCAAATTATCCCTGGAAAGATTTCTGTTCTTTATCTCACAGTTTTTTGTATTACAGCTGCATTTACTTTCGAACTTTTCCTTTTCAACAAACACTTTTGTTTTTCGGCTCAAAAGTATTTTTTTTTTAATTTGGTAAATTCAGAGATGTTTTGCTCACAAAAATTACTGAGTAAAAAAGAAAAAAAATATATGAAAAATTATTAATGGCTCACAATTTTATTTTTTGTTTCGAAGTTTTTTAATCTTTTAATTCAGAGCGTAATATATTTAAAAGCATTAAAATTATCCCGGGTCTGTTCGGATTCTTATTACTAACAGTCCTCTTGGGGATAAAAGGTTCTTTAAAATTCAATCTATTGGAAGCCTTCCTTTGGAGCAGAAGATGTTAGTATGTAAATTATGACTTGTATATAAAGATAACACTTTCGAGTCATATATATATAGAGAGAGGTTAGACTGCTACGGCTAGCAGTGACTGATTGAACGTGAAGTGAGGTGTGGATACTTCGTAGCTGATTATTGTAATATTAAAGCTGACGATTTATCAATTAGGAATCAAATTAAATTAGGTCGCTAAGAATTAGAAGATATTGCCAAGACGTAAGTGATTTGATTATTTAAAGTTTTCTCGTATCTCGTCGACCTCACTATTCCTTTCCATGTTTGGTATTTGGGTGCATCGCTTGACTTTGGTTTATAGAATTTGTATTGTTTGTCATAACTGATAATAAATTGATGTTATATTGACTATGGCTAATCTTCCTTAGCTCATCCCTTACAACATTTTTATCCATCTGAATGAATCAAGATCAATTAAAAATTACAGTTCTTGTTTAAATCATTTAAAATCTTTTTAAGAAGCGTGTGAAATGATACATAAAAACATATTTTCTTCAATACGTAAGACCTAGATGTAAGGTTTGTTCAAAAAATATCCAATCTTTAGCCAGAAAAAGAATATCTTTATTACTTTACTGGATTAGGATCCTAATCAAATTCTAAGCAGGCCCCTTTCTGCCTTGACACACTTCACCAAGCATTCCTTCTACTACCGAAAACACTTCTAGAAGACTTTTTTTTGGAATGGTATTTAACTCCGCCGTCACGTTCTGCCCTATCTCATCTCTATTTTGAAAACAGGATCTTTTCTACGGCAATTTTATTTTCAAGAACAGCCAGAAGTTGCAGGAAGCCAGGTTCTTCGTTGATAGTGTCCAGGAAGTATTGTACAACTGCAAAACAGAGTTTTTCTGTTCACCGACAGATTCTTGGAAACATATTTCGCAGTTACTCTACACATGATTATACAAACTTGCATGAGGAGAAACTGTACTGATCTCAACTTGTTCAGCAGTCTCTTGTACGGTTAAATGATGATCTTTCATCATCAGGATTAGCAGCCGTTAATGAGTTCTGGGCCTGGTCGGAGTGACAAAATTTTCCCATGGCTGACCATACCCGAAAGAACCCTATTATATAAATCAACTTTTTCCTTTGCTCCTTTTAAGTTAACATCTAAAATACATTACCATCGCACGTAAATAAATTCGTTACACGAAATTATACGTGCTATGCAGCCAGTGCATACGGGTACACATGAGTTCATCTTAAATTGTTCATATTTTTTGATGTGTAACATCTTTACTCTCGGTTGCTGGATATTTGTTGGAGTGATTTCGTGAAAAGGGACGGAAATGCGTAACAGGAAGTCGGGGAAGAGCGCTGTTTGATTTGACCAATCAGCGCGCTTGGCGGCGTCTTTCCCGTACTCTCGGAGTGAAGTTCTGTTTTTCTCCTTCATTCAAGAGGGGGACCCCCCCCCCCCTCCCCGAGCGGTCTAAGCCGTGGGATCTTTGTTTTTGTTTTCTCACTTTAGGGTCAAAGAAGAAGCTAAGTCCTTTAGCTGGATCTTGTAAAGATATAACCACGTGGGGTTCAACTCTAGTAGTCATATAACGGCCAGTCTTTTTTATGTTGTTAAATTTAGCATTTCAAAATATTCGAATTCAAAAACTCGGTTTCGTTTTCTTGACTCTAAATCCCCTTCGCACATACCAGCAAGTATTATTAGACTTCATCCAGGATAAACTTGCGATTCTTACGCTCAATTGTCAAAGTCTCAGGGCTCGTTGTGTATGAAATCTGAGGTTATATTAATATGTGTAAACTATATTAATAATTAAATAAACTGTTAAGCGTCTGAAAAAGTTCATTATTCTGAAAAAAAATACGAATAAGTAATATAGAATTATTCGAATAAATATTTTAGTGTATATCTTTTTCATACTTTGAGGTTAATTCCTGTCCCTGTCAATTGATATTTTTAATTGTGATTAAAAAAAACTAACTAATTAATTACACGGGTAATTTTGATTTTCTCTAATTTTTCTAATATTTAAACATTTACCAAGCTAATTAAATTTTCATGATTTTGTGATTTACAGAGACGGGTAAATCCAGAGCAGAATATATGCGAGATTTTCGGCAAAAGAAACGTGAGGAAAAAAATTAAAAACTGGAAGAGTACAGCCGAAAAGAATTGCACATAATTCAACTCAACCCAGCAGGGATTTTCGGGCACGTGCAACGAACACAATTCTCTCACAAACATCAACGGCCTACCCAACTACTGCTTTACCAAATCTTTTTGTCAATCAGGCAACTTTACGATTGTCCGCTCATAGTTTTTTTGAATGATGAACTCAAGCTCGATATCAACACAAATCGAAATGTTTCGACAACTAACAGTGGTACTGTTCTTGACGCTGTTTTTCAACAGTTATTAAATACTTTGAAATCACAAGTGTTTGTGTCATATTTTAGCTATCACAATTCTATTGTGTGCGTGTTTCCGCTTTTCCCCAAATTGAACAAGAATAATTATTTTTGATAAAAATTTTGCATTACTCCTTGGGTTAATTAAATAAAATTTTAATAAAGATATAATTATTCGATAGAAAATTATTTCTTATCATACCCGATTCATTTTTTTCAGGATTTCAGTTACTATTGCGTATTTACCACGATAACATGTCAGATGTTACACATCATATGCGACTACTGTAAGACTCGTTCCTTTTTTTTTTTTTTGTTTTGTTTTTCTGCAGCCTGGTCTAGAGAAATTCTAAGCATCTTAAAGTCTGAGACTATGTTTTGTTTTTTCTCAAAAATTACAATTTAAAAAGCGAATGCTCAGTACTTTTTACGCATCACGAGTATACTCGTCTAACATAGTTAACTGATTGATCTTTATTCAAACTGTTCTTTCATTCCGTGTTATGTAGCTATTCTAGAATTTTCTGGGCTCCAACTTTAAAAAAATCCATTTTGTGCATTTTTGCATACAATTGTATACATGACAAGACCATGGGATCAAACGGTAATTATAAAGCTTGTTCTTAAGGTATCCGATTACTTGCGACAATTTTTTTTAAAAAAATAGAGAAATGGGGATTTTTTGTTGTTGTTGTTTTTAGATTTGCTTAGTACATTTTATGAATAATATGCAAAAATTAAGAAGAGAAAAAGACATAATGGAAAAAATGAATAAAAATTGACAAAAAATAACATAAACGCAGCCCATTCTGTACCAAAAGTTTATAAACAAATTTTCAATTTTTCAATTCTGATGTGTTGCTATGTTATTCATTTTTGAAGTAACCTTCAGGATAAGAGATATTTTAATTTTTACAACAACTACAGCACTTTATCTTAGTTGTTACATGGAATTGCATAAAGAAACTGTGATTATACTCACATAAGGGACTGTAAATTTTGTAATAAAACGGTGATTAATAAATCTCAAGATTAAAACACTTCTATTATTATACAGAACATATACAAAAAATTTCATTTAATTATTCTCAAAACTGTTTTAGCAATCGCTGGCCCCGTTTGAGCATTTTCAAAAAAAAAAAAAAAAAACACATTTCGAGTAAAATGCGTTTTAAAGTATGACATCTTGCTTAAAGTAATGACATCTGCTCTTACTAAAACACTTATAGTTTTGTTCTAGTGAATGGAAAATAATAAACTTGGTATTTTTATAAAGCTAATAAGATAGCCTCTGAAATAAAATCATAAAAGAAATGGTCAATTTTCAGCAAAATTCACAATTTTAGGGTAGTCGGATACCTTAACCTTATGTTACTAAATTAATTATCAAATACATTATGCAGTACTGATACATTTATAAGTGTATTGTATCAGTGTGTGTATTTATTTCTTATTACGTAAAATGTATATTGTTTGTTTACTTTCAGTAAAGTAATAATTTTTTAAACAATCTTTTGTTTTCGACTTTTCATTATGCTTGCGCCCCCCTCGTAGAGTTATCACACTCCTCTAAGGGGGAGCGCCCCACAGTATGAGAAATTCTGATCTACGCAATCATCTACTGCTGTCAATATCATCTACCTCACTAAACATTTATACGTTATTCGGTAGTGACGTTCTTTTGTGGTGCAGCGTTGTTCTAACTTTACGTCCCAATTTAGCTGGACGGAAAAAAAACCGGGATTAGAGAGGATAAGATCTCGCGGTAAGCCTATTGTTACACATCACTCACAATTTAAAAATATTGTGTGAAAAAAGATCTTAATCAACGCAAACGATTCATATACATACCAGCAATTCACTAGGTTCTTTCAGCCCACCGAATGGGCAACTTCCAGAAGTTTTATTTTACTTTATTCATTCAAATAACAGAAATTTCTAGAATTTTTACCGAAAGAGTAACCGAGTTAAAGAATTTAATTAAGCAAATCTCCAAATAAGCATATTTTCAGCCAAACACGGTTAATTATCAAAAAGCGGATGGCCAAAACGAATGAAAACAAAGTCGGACAATCAACCTGATTAACGTTTCGCAGCAACAACAAACTGCTGCATAAATGCTGCTCTTTAATTCTTATTTGAAAGAACACGCTTAAGAACAACGCCAGACTCGGTTTGTTACATCACTCCTTTCTCGTTCTTCTTTCAGATCACGTTCTCCGGTTCTTTCTCTCAGGAAGGAAATGGCAGCAAATTGTATTAGTTTCTGCAAATACGTGATCTGAAGTGAAGTAATGATGACTCTGGATTAACGTCGAGCATCGCGCGTGGAAATAAAGTTTGATGGTTCACGTTCTAGGTGTAACTATTCGATTTCATTTTGTTGTTGTTGTAAAAAAATTTATTTGCACGGGATGAATTAAGACGTTTAAAAAAAACTAAACTTTTTTTTTAAACAAAAAAAAGATGGAACTGTTTGTTATTATTTACGTTAATTAATGTTTGATGAAACAATCTCGTTAATCCTTTGTAAGGTCGTAGTGATAATACTCACCATTAACTTAATTTAACACCATTAACTGTGACGGATCTATGCACGTCCCTCTTGGGAAATCTTTGGGGCTATGAAAAATAACAATATTCTCTTAAGAAGAAAACGTGATATGCAAATTAAGTTTATTATATATAGTTCAGGTAGGCTTGCTAGAAAGCTAGAAAGTTAGTCAGCTAAAGGTGATAAAGTGAGATATAAGTAGAAGAAATACGGAAGAAGGTTAGAAAGTCCGCGTGAGAGAATAAAGACTGGAAGGTGAATTATAAAGATATTGAAGGATTAAGCCTTAATAGATAAGATGACTGCCTACAGCTCAGGTAATAGTCACCTTTATAGTACGTTTTGATACTTAAATTATTAAGAAGGTTTAAGTGGCAATTAGTTACATATCTCCCGTTTAAAGCAATATTATGGTAGAAGATTGATTAATACAAAGTGGATATATATATATATATATAAATTAGTAGAAGTATTCTCCCAAAAGCGCGACTCTCGTCCCCTCACCTCTGTTGTCTAATCGGAAACATCCTATTTATTGTGATTCATTAAATTGTTTTTGAGCTAATTAAAAAGCTGAATAAATAATGGGAAGTTATCATGTCGAATTATCCTTCACTTCCTCCTACACCTTAAGCCAGATCTCAGGGTAGACAGGAAGGGAGGTTGTTATAAATGTCCATACCAAGCTATGAGGCATGTTCGGAAACTAAGTTCCATTTTGCTCTACAGTAACCGGATCTGTAGTATCGGAGCTCAGTCCTTGGGCGCAAGTGTTTCTTATTGACTGTCAGCACAATGACGCAATTACAGCCAGATTGTGTTGTTTTTACTCGTGTTAGTAAACTTTTCAAATGCTTAAGACGATTGCCGATTCCACCGACTGTGAAATGCGTTCTGAAATTCGTTTTTTGAACGTAAGGAATGCTAAGTCAGTCGAAATTTATCGTTGACTTGTAGAGACTTATGGTGGAAATTTAATGAGTGATGAAATGGGAAGAAAGTGGGTTCACCAATGTTCATGATGAAACACTGAGTGGGTGGCCTTCTGATGTCAATTATTGGTTTGGTTAAGAAAAGAAACGAGAGAACAGATGTTTCACTATAAGGTATTGTCCTGTAATGAGTTTCAGCTGATTTAAAAAAATGTTCACATTGACAGCATCTTTCTTTAAAGAGGATAGAGCAAGTTGTTTTTTCCCGATATGACAAATGTCTTAACAATGGTGGTAACTATGAGGAACGATAGTTCCATACATGCTTTTTCTTGTAAAAATAAATATCGTTTTGAAAAAGATCTTTTATGCGAGTTTTTTTCAAAATCCGGACGCGCCTCGTATTTTGCCACCTATGATTTGTGCCGATGCTAAGATCTTTTTTCTGCGGGTACCATCGCGCGTGAATGTCTGTGGGAATGAGATTACAGATGGTCTGACCCCAGAGGGCAGCCACAAGGATTCTACACATGGTTGCTGCATTACTTTTTCAGAAATTGCTACGTGGGTCAAACAAGATATCAGTTCTTCTTGGAGGTAGGCCCACATACATGAGTGGTATGAAGAAAACCGTCCCTATGTTGCTTTGATTGTGACAAGCAGTAGGCGAGAGGAAATGAGGTTTGTTAGGCTTCGCAGGGAACATACTAGAGCTCAATGGTAATTGGTGGATCTTAAAGTTTATCCTCCTTGTCTGAATTGCAATGTGATACAAGCCGCTTCTGCCCACATCTTGGCTTGTATTGGTTGCTATAAGAGCCAACTGCTCTTAAGTCATGCTGCAAATTTTCATTTTTTAAAAACAGACGGGTTCATGTGGACTTGATTTGGATGTTTCTGTCTACCAAGTGGGGTAAGAAACAACAACAACATGATTTGTGCTGCTAATACTTTAATCTAGCATGATAAATAATACTAGATTTTCAAGTAGCAAAGCCAAATACAACCTGTACTTTTCCTGAACAGCAATAAAACTGTTCCATATGACATACGATTAACTAAAGTCAGTGAACATATGCCAACTTCTCAAAAACATGTAGGCGTTCCCATTTTCCCTGCACTAAAGCACATAACAAGATACGTTTGTATTGCTTGTAACGTCTCACTACTTATTAATCCTTGTTTTCTGAAATCTCATGGAAATGAAGGAATTCGTTAATTCAAAAAATATTTAAGTTACAATTTTTCCCGTATGTTTTTGTGTTTACAAATTATATTTTATAAATATAATATAACGCAATAAATAGAAATGTGCAAATCAACCTTTAAATAACTCTCAGAGGTTGATGGGAAACATACTTCCCCCCAAAAAATGTTCTTAAAAAAATCAAACTAATTTTAGATAATAAGCTAAATGTGATTTAATCTATAATTTACAAAAATAATGCAATCTAAAAAATACCTTAAAAGTATTTTAACATAATATTACTAGAAAAAAAGGACCCATTAAAGGTTAAATGATAGAATTCTCCGTGGATTATAAAAGCAAGAACCCTTGTAAAAAGATTTGTTTCCAATCTTTACTTTTTCTCAAAAGATGTTTTATGAATTTTTACAAAAAAAAACATAATGAAATAAAGAAAAACTCGTAGAAATATGCATGTCTTTAATAAATTTGTTTCTTTAAAATAACATTAACTCTCGTTAAGTGAGCACAGAAAAAAACCATTCATTTTTTTACAATTACGCTAATTAATTAATTAAAACTGCTGGATAATACCTTGAATCCGTAGTTTTTATCTTGTTTATCTAAGCTTGTTGTTTTTTCATATCTCAATGCCTTAAATGAGTAGGTGTATTAAAATTATTTAAACTGCAGAGAAAATGAATTAATATTGCCATTAACATTATTAAAACAAGCATAGTGTGTTATTACCGCTAAATAACATAATATCATCACATCGCGATGAAGTAATAGTTATAATACCGGTTCCGGCATATTAACCTCCCTTGTTTCAACAGGCAGTTACAAAGAAACAAAACAAGATACAGAGAAAAGTCTTTTATTTGTTAATAACAAATACGATGCCATTTTACATTAATTGGTTTTAAAAATTATGTCCACTAAATGGCGTCCTCCAATGGTGACACATTAACGGAGGATTTCTCGAAAGTTCTTCAGAACATTTGAGCTGTTTTGATTTCGTCTGACGAGGTCAACTTCCACTTGTCAGGCACTGTGAATAAACAAAATTTTCTCTACTGGGCAGCAAGAAACCCTCAGCTGTTTCAACAACGATCACTTCACAGTCTTCGTGTGACAATTTGGTGCACCGTTGCTGAATTTGGTGTGTGGGGTCCTCATTTTTTCGAAGAAGATAAACTAACGGTAACGGTTACTACAGATCGCTACTGCCACAGGATCCAGACCTTTCTCCGAACAAAGTTAAACCAGTTTCTTGGGGACCATGAAGAAGCAGAAATCTGGTTCCAACAAGAGGAACCACAGATCACTGCGTTCGCTGGGCATTTTGAGAGAGTCGTTTCCTGGTCATCTTCTCTCTTTGTGGAGAGACATCGCTTGGCCCCCAAAGGAAGTCACCTGATTTATCACCTATGATTGTTTTTCTTTGGGGACTCTTAAAGGTGCAAGTGTACAAACATCGTCTTACAACAGCGTTTCTCAAACTATGGGGTGCGCTTCCCTTGGGGGGGGGCGTGATAACTCAATGAGGGGGGCGCGAGTATATTGAAAAGTCGAAAACTAAAGATTATTTAAGAAAATTACTAATTTACTGAAATGAATTTTTAAAAAAATACATTCTGACATAATAAAAAATAAAAGACACATTTACACTGATATAATGCACTTATAAATGCATCAGTACTGCACAATGTATCTTATAATTAATTTGGCAATGCTAAGTTAAGAACTGGTTTAATAATTTCTAGTGACCTCATGATTTTGTCGTATACAAAAATTAACACTTATCTTGGTAATTTGCACGGTTTATAATTAATCCCTTGGCTGCCGATTAAAAGTTACGCAATTCGCTCCCCAATGCCACCGTTTTCCAAGTAGGTGTGTGTATGTGATGTATTGGGGGAGAGAGAAAAAGAATAAATAAGCGAATCCTCTGAAATATGTAAATCTCTAGCAAATATTGTCAAGTCCTATTTAATGCATTCCATTACCTTCGTAATAATTTTATGAATAACAGTGCACAGAAAAAATTGTACTTTGGAGGGACGTATATATACGTTCAGTGAAAATAACGCTTTGGCTGAGTGAGATGACGTTAAAATACGCCCTTAAGAGGTTTAAGTCGTATTGTAGTTTTAGTATCTAAGTATAGTATTATTGAATTCAGTTCATTGTTATTGTATGAAAGGGGGCGCGATGTAAACTATGACTGAATATTGGGTTGCCAATATTGGAAGTTTGAGAAGCACTGTCTTACAACCCTGCAAGCACTAAAGAAGGCAATAACCCAGGCAGTGGCTGTCATTGCACCGGTAATGTCACGAAGAACTATGGACCACTTTCGCGAAAGACTTCGTCAATGTGTCACCATTGAAAGACGCCATTTAGTGGAGATAATTTTCAAAATCAATTAATGAAAAATGGCATCCTATTTGTTGTTCACAAATAAAATACTTTTCTTTGTATCTTGTTTTGTCAGTTTGTAACTGCCTTTTGAAACTGGGGAGCTTAATATGCTGGACCTTGTACTTATTTAATTATATACATATAATTACAAGTCTTATATAGTTTTAGAAACATTACATCATGTATTATTATCAATACTGTTTTTATATTCATAATACTTAGAATTTGAGCTATAAGACACTATATCATAGTGGTGCTTTTTGTAAAAAAATATATTTCGATAATTTTTCTAATCTTAAGTTGAAGGAATCCCAAATATTTAAAAGCCATCAGTTTTTACTGTGTGAAAAAGCAAGATGATATTCATTTATTAAAGGATAATTATTATAATACTCTAGGACGTAATAAGTAGGGTTCTACATTAGGCATCGACCTCACCCTTTAAATTTGATCCAAAATAATAAAAACTTTCATTGGTCACTCTCCAGTATAGTGGTTAGAAACTCTGACTACTGTGCCGTTGGGATTAGGTTCGAATCCCGGAGAAGGCATGGATGTTTGAAAAAAAGTGCATGTGTGTGGGGCATGGAGGCACTCAAAATATTCATCAAGCCGCAAGTCCCCTCGAGAGGTTGGGGGAAGGGAAAGAGAGGTGGGAGACTCCTGACCACCTCTCCTGCGTGTTTTTTCTCAAAATAGGGGAAGAACTGAACCAAATCGTACGGTTTCATGTTAGTGCTCAAAGTTGCAGGTCATGAAAGACGTAAAACTAACCACTTGCCACTATGAATTTCTTGAGCCTCGATCTGACACCATCGATTTGAAGACATCAGAAGCAAAAACAACATCAATTTTTCTAAAAGCGTTTGTGTCAACGAATTTGCTCTTAAAAACTTTCATTAAGTAATAAATAACTTCTTAATGGCAACATCTTTGACTTAGCTTATCGTTTTCACTATTGCACATATCATCAAAGAATTCTTTTTTTCGTAACTCTAAGTATTTCTACTGTTTACCGTTGATATTCCTAGGTATATAATTATATAAATAAAACCTAATTTCCTTTTTTTTTTACAAATTTGTACACCAGTATTGTAATGCATGGGACATCGAAGTTCTTAATAATTAAAATATTCCCAGTTTGAAATTACAAATAATCATTTTATAAAATAATTATGGAGTTTGATTTGATTTGATTTTTTGTCAAACTGTGAAGCAGCATGAAAGTTACTGGTGACGGATCTCTTAATTTCGAACTTCATTCAAATGACATCTGAACTGGCGCCCTCTCGAACTTCCATACAACGCGAATGTGGGGCTTGAATCCTCAACAGATTGAATGCACAACAGTCTATCTACACTCCGGATCTGCAGTGGCACTGAGTTTCGAATACGCGACTCGACAATGCCGATCACGAGTTCGCGACTGAGACCATCCTGCTAACGCTACCACTGAATACTCATGGAAGAATTTGAGATAGAACCTTTCATACTATCTGCAAACTTAATGTCATAATAAATAGTCAAACAGTATAGCGAAATTTAATTTCTGTCGATCCGAAACTAATAGAATCGAAAATTCTTTATAAAAGTAATTTAAATGTTTTCCTGCCAGTATGGGGGATATGGCCCAAGGCTTGAAAGCAAGTGGGCTCGAGTTCGAATCCCGAATAAGGCATGGATGTATCTTCTTCGGGAAAATAAGTCGGACTTTCGCCTGAAATGGAAAGCATCACACCCCTCCTGTTATATTCTGGTATCATCGTTTGTAATACAAGGGCTTTTTTTTAAAAAAAAAAGTAAGAAGTCCGTTTGTTTTTTAAAAAAATACAGCAATATTTTGTTTCAAAAAAACTTTATTTTAGGATTGATTGTACACACTTTTGTCTATTTTTCTACGTAGTTTCTGAGTTTATTAATGCACTTGTCATACCTCAGAACTAAAAGTTTGTGATGGATCTATACGCGGCTCTACTAATCCTTTCATGACTCTTTAGGAAAATATTTATTTCAACCAACTTTCCCGAGTAAGGAAGATTGATTATGTAAATTAAGTATTTATATAAATTCTGTTTTCGTGAGTTTCTGAATTGGCAAGTTAGAATGGACAGTAGGAGTTAACATAAAGTGGGCGTGTTAGTTGTTAATTGAAGATTGAAAGAGAGTGGAATTAGTTAGAGGTCTTGAAGTTGTCCAGGAAAAATATTACAGAGTGTGGATCCAACGACATTGATCAAGCCGAGAGAGATCACCTGCAAGTTTCCAGTGTAGGATCCACTGCATAAAAAGTACACAGTATCGTGAGCTTGTTTAAGTAGAAGTTAGCTTATTAGTGTGTGACGTAGTTATATTTGAGCGTATTTAAGCTATCTTAGATTCAGTTGAGGGTCCGTAGTAGTATCCCGTGTTATAGAATCTTAACTCCACGCTCTACTATCTAATCACCTACTTTAATTAGATTGTTATTGTGTCTGATTGATATTTGGAAACAATAATTAAATAGATTGAAGTTATGTTTGTGGATCATTTAGTTTCTCCACAACCTAGCCTGGTTTACAGTAGACAAGGGGTTTAGAAGTGAAGCAGGAACCGACCCTTATCACAAGTTTTTAAAATCCTCTTCAAAGAAGCCACCTGGTTGGACAGCCAAGAGTTCACGGCCACTTTCACTTCATCGTTGTCACTGAAGCGTTTCCAGCCAAGACTGTGTTTGAGGTACCGGAAAAGGTGGAAATCGTTAGAGAGCAGGGTCGGGGCTGTGTAGTGCATGATCCAAAACCTCCCAGCCAAAAGATTTGATTACATCCGAGTCTTCGAGAAGTGTGATGCCTTGCGTTATCGTGGAGGAGCAAAACACCTATTGAAAGCATGTCAAGCCATTAAGAAGTTACAGCAACCGTGAACTCTTGGCTGTCTGAGCAGGCGGAAAACTTCTTTGAAGAGGATTTTCAAAACTTTGTTCTAAGGAATAACAAGTGCATTTATACACTCGGCAACTATGTAGAGAAATAGGCAAAAGTATGTACAATTAATCTAAAATAAAGGTTGTTGAAACAAAATGTTGTTGTTCTTTAAAAAACAAACTGACCTTACTTAAAAAACTGCCCTCGTGTAAAATGGCTATATTCTTCTGTTTGTATTGTATGTTTCTGTTCTTCCACTCGTCTTTCATTTGTATCCCAGGATAAAAACACACGACAACAACGAATGTTTTCCTTCAAAATTTTCTAAATAAATCTCTCTCTCCCCTTTCACCTCCCTTTCTCTCTCATATATCCTAAGAGAAAGAGCATCATATTCAGGGGCGTAGCTACCGCTGTATCAGCCGTATCAATGATACGAGGCCCCAAGCTACAGGGGCCCCAAAATGTGCCTATTCTGACACAAAAATAGCCCCTCCTAAAGAAATTTGATGCAGGGACCACTCAAGACTACCTACGCTACCCATCATATCCGTAAAATCTTTTGAGATTCCTTGATACACAAAAAAATTAGTTAATGTATACACTAATTCAGTTAATGTATACAATAATTCAGTTACGAAACAATAATTACTTTTCGAAATATACGGGTCGGCCAAATGAAAGTGACATGTTGTACTAATTCCGCAATTTGAAGTAAGATGATTGACTGCGTATGCCCCTGTGGAGGGCACAGAGTATAGGAATGCATGAGATATCGGAGATTCTGCCAGATGCGTGTGTATAATAGCGTGGGAGCAAGTTAAGGTATCCGACTACTTGCGACAATTTAAAAAAAAAATGGAGACATGGGGATTTTTTTTCTAGTTTTTAAATTTGTTTAGTACATTTTAAGAAAAATATTCAAGAAGAGAAAAAAAAAAATTATTATTACACTAAAATGGGGTAAAAATTTATTTTTCTATATATATTCTTAACTCAGGCCAACTGTGCTCAAATCAGTATACGCGACCTTGGTCCCTGAGGAACATAAGAAGAGGTTCCGGCCAGGGGTCAGTCTGACGCTAAGCCCCAGTGTTAAGTTCCCAAGCAAGCTTGGTGCTAATTTCATCGACTGCCTGAAGGATGAAAGGCTGAGATAACCTTGCCCAGCCCGGAGTTTAAACCTCGAACTTCAGGTGTGGAAGTGATATATATATATATATATATAAATGTTTACAAAAAATAATATAAACGGAGCTCATTCTGTACCAAAAGTTTATGAACAAATTTTAAATTTTTCAATTCTGAGATGTGCTGCTATGATATTCATTTTTGAAATGACCGTCAGGATATATATAAGAGATATTTTAATTTTTTACAAAAACTAGATCACTTTATCTTAGTTATTGCATATGAAATTGCTTAAAATAACACTGATTATATTATCATAAGGGACTGTAAATTTTGTAATAAAACAGGGATTGATAAATCTGACCGTTAAAACATTTCTACTATTATACAGAACATGCACAAAAAATTTCAGTTAAATATTTTCAAAACTTTTTGAGCAATCGCTGTCCCCGTTTGATCATTTTTAAAAAAAACACATTTCGAGTAAAACGCGTTTTTAAAGTATGACACCTTGCTTAAAGTTATGGCAACTGCTTTCACTAAAACACGTGTAGTTTTTGTTCTAGTGAACGGAAAATAATAAATTTGGTATTTTTGTAAAGCTAATAAGATAGTCTATAAAATACAATTATAAAAAATTGTCAATTTTTGGAAAAATTCACAATTTTTGGGTAGGAGGATACCTAGAACTCATCGTTCGCATCACGAATGACACCAAACGATATGACTGTTAATGCTACCACGCGTAATGTGCCTCATTGCATGAAATAAGAAAGAACATCAAGAACCTCTGACGTGGCATGCTGTCCGACGGGATTATCGTCTTACGAGATAATACTTATCCACATGTGGCAGTGGCTTGCCAAACTTTGCTACAACAATTCTGCTGGGAGATCCTCGAACATCCCTCTTATAGCCGAGACCTCTCACCCTGAGAATATCATTTCTTCAGTTCACTTCAGAAAGCTTTGAAAGGACGATGATTTGTCAGTGATAATTATGTCCCAGCTGCTATTTAAAATTTGTTCCACCATCAACACCTGAGATTCTTCACCCAGGTTATCCCTCATGTCGTGGAACACTGGGACACTTATTCCCACCTACAAGGTGATTTTCTATAGGCTATTTGTTACGTCTGTAATACTTCTTTCCTTTGTATACTAATTCACAGTAATAGCATTAAACCATTTATCAAACCGTTTGTAGTGAGATTTTCATTTGGTCGATCCTTATATATATACTTTAAATCCGTTTCCCGAATTATAGTAAACATTTTATTTTTGAAAGTCAAATCTTTATGTCTACAAAAATTACGTCATACTAATTGTTGTATACTTCATAGGATTGTTCTATAAGCTTTTAAAACTAAAATATGATTTATTGTCGAAATCTTTTCTCATTAAAAAGATGCTCTCGCTGAAGGCGGAAATCTTAAGAGCCTGGATTGTAATATGCAACAAAGCTTATTCAATTTTTTTTAAATTTTATATTGTACTGGTTTGTAGAATTGGAATCTTTTATCAAAGAAATCTTTCTCTTTGATGGAAAACTTTTTTTTTAAATTTTGTTTCCCAGAAAAATATTTCATTCGACCTTTCAACACTTTTTGCTTTTTCGGGAATTCCAAATCTTTGATTGTTAAATAATGTTTCCTTCAATTTAACGCTAGGATTTGAAACTCACATGGTAATTTCCTATTTACATTATAGTCAAGCATTTGATAAAAATGAAAGGAATTTTCTAATAGCGGAAATATATATATAATGTATTTTTTATTCCGTTATTAATTTATTCACTTTCACTGAAGATTGCGCATATTCTTTATAATAGGCATTTTTTTAGAGTAAATTGGAGAAATAAGAAACTTTTTCTTTATTTTTTTATTCTGCCTAATTGTAATTTTGTTTGAAAATTTGTACTTGAGCCAGAACTAAAACTCTGTAGTTAGTTATACTCACAATAAAAAAAAGATGGTTACAGATAACAGAATAAAAAATAACTGTGCTAAGGAATCAGGATTGAATGCACAATTTAATACATAAATATTATTTGTTACAATAAAATTTAAAAATATAAATTAAAATTTAGTAAATTTAAAACATTATTTACAAAAAATTTCACCCTTTTACCTTAAATCGTTGCTCGTATAAAAATGTAGCTTAATCCTACTGACATATAACTAATTTTCATTTATAAAAGCTTCGCAACCCAAATACAAGAAGGAACGAATAATTAAATACTTTTAATTGAAACAAAAGTTTAAATATCTTAAATTATTATTTAAATTTCAGAAATTTACAAAATAAAGTTTGAACTACAAGAAAGAATGAAAGAAAAAACATAATGCTGTTAATTTATTGAGATGTGTGTGACATAAAACTCAAAAAATATAATTTTATACAGAAGAAAGTTTTGCTCTGCCAAACGATTTCATTTTTGTTTTCAAGCTACAAATTGCACATGGTAATCATATGTGAATATGTATGCAATCAAAGGTTACCATGAAATTATTTATAGCGCGTCTTTGACAAAATCCTTAATAATGTGAAGAATTTTCATTTGATATTTCAAAAAAGACAAATCATTACGCGTATGCGCGTAATGCAAATTTTGACATCAATTTTTATCAACATTGGAGCTCCATAGTTGAGTCTTAGAATAACCGAAGTTGGCTCAAAAATTTTCATTTTAGCTCTTGGAATATATTGGTTCATGAACTAAAGCTACTCCAAATTATTTTATTATTTTTTTATGTGTTACGCGTTTTTATCCATGTAAAATATCTGGCAATATATTTTTTTGCTTTGATTATTTGCTACACATTGTTATTCGTTATATATGAATCGAATCATGGAAGAAAGTTAGGTATATTGAAAATTTGTTCTTTTTAAATTCTTAAAATCAAAAGTACTTTCTCTTACGTCGAAAATCTATTCGTAATTATCTATTCAAAACTCTACATTCCTGTTCTTAAATTAATTTGATGAATTTTTTATTCTCGATTTGAAACAAACAGTCACCTGTATCCACAGAATATTCTTTGGATATATATAAGATTTTTGTTAAACATAATTTTAAAAAAATTGTCGGCATTAAAATTGAACTTTTTTAATATCAATCTATATCTAAATTTTTCTTAAGTAAGATCCAATTTTATCAATTTTTTGCTTAGAATTTCTCAACGGTGTGTATGATTCTTAAAAAAAGCTTAAACTCAAATTTTATACATCTGTAAATATACAACCAGAACCAAAATTAAAAACAAATCTTTAAATGATTTTTACCAATTACTTTTTTCCTTTTTTTATGCCAAACAAATTTATATGAGCTTTGTCTACTCATATATAAGTATAATACGAAATGAAGAAATAAAAAATTTAGGAAATCTCACTTACATTTATTGCTATAATAATATTTTTTAAAGGAAAATAATTTTCAGCGTTTATTTTAAAGGAGTTGTTAATACTAAATATAAAAGATGTATCCAAAAATGCTTCTAACTCACAAATTTTCTTGTAATATTTGTGTTTTTTGTCTCAAATTTCAATTTTGCTTCCATTTCGAAGTAAAATTTCGTTAGGTTTAGGAACACAAAAAAACAAAATTCGCCAAGTTGGCGACTTAAATATTCTCACCATATGATATAGAAGTATCATTACAAATAGAACCATTAGAAAGGAATAGAAAAAATTAAGATTTGTGCAAAGGGGGAAAGGGTAAAGGATTTTAAAATTTTTGTTTGTTTTTCTCATTTTTTTCTAGTCAGCTTTACTTTATAATTAAAAATTATATTTCCATGCATTTCTGAAAGAAAGAATCTTAAGAAATAATTAATGGATCCCAACCACACCACTATTAACATAAAAATATTTAATTAAAAATTAATTGAACTCAAACACGATGATTAATTCAAAATACTTGTTTTCTTTGAATTATCGGATGCCTTTCATGAATAATTCAAATGCAAGCCACTTTCACCACACTCGATCCTGAAATAATCCCGAGTTTTAACTGTGACATATATTACCATTTTTGAAAAAAGAAGATGGAACGATGATATTCATTCAAATGTCTTTTCTCCCTCCACGAGTACGCTTTCTGGAGATCGAAATAAACTGGAATAAAGAAGGAGAAAAAATGAAACTCTTCTCTTTTGATTAAATTACGACTTGCTGAGTTTGAAATAGCCGTCAAAGACAGAAGTTTAAAAACCATTAACTTTTTCATTTCTCATTCTTTCTTTGAAGGCCTAGGAAATGAGAAAAAAAGAGATAAATTTATGCAAAATTCATTACATTTTCTCTAAACTCGTGCTAGACGTGTCTAAAATTTGAATTAAACATAGCAAAAAAAAGTGTTCCGTTGAATTTTTTTTTCTATTTAAATTGTTCTAAGTCTGTATTAACTGTGAAAAGAAACTTTGTATTCGATTTAGGAAAATAAATTTAAGTTAAAGGGGAGAAAAAGAAAATAACATTTATTCGGTTTCTTTATTCCGCGTATTTTGTTTGGATTGCTGTGTAAGTTGAAGAAATAAACAAAACTATGTAACAATTGGTTATCTATGCGGTCAATCTTCTTTTTTTAAATTGTCCTTTAAGCTAGAAAAATGCCTCAATACAAGTGAATGTTACTACTGAAAAGTATGAGGTGTATCCGGAAACTAAATACCGTTTCGTTCTACCGCAACTGCTGTGATAGTATCAAAGTTCAACCCATTTGCACTGGTGTCTCTGGTTAATTATCAATACATGACGTCATTACAGTTGGATTATGTTGTGTTCACAAGCATTAGTGAGAGTTAACCCCTTCAGGATCGCCGATAGGAGAAATAAGTGTTTCGCCAGGCCCACCCGTTCCAAGAGTATACGCAAGCACGGGACAGGGCGAATTTCCCAGCTAAGCCTAATTTCGTTTAATAATTTTTATAAAATCTTTAAAGCAATCAAATACGCTAAAATTTTCAATTTAATATTACTGATAATATTTGAATATACAGAACAATACTTTTCGCTATATTTAAAAAAACAATTACGAATTTTAAAGAAAATATTTTCAATTTAATAAAAAAAAGTACTCTTTACCCCATGATTATTAAAATAAAATAGACGCAAATTTACAAAACGATAAATTCACTGGCTAATTCAAAACGATAAATTTACTCTCACATAGACTTGTTGTGGCTTGCTACAAATCTTTTAAATACCAGCTAGTATATCGTTTTTTTTTATTTTTAATTAATCTTATATTGTTTATAGCTTTCTGTTCGTATGGTTAGAGCAACTCTGATCACGATAAAAACGAAAAATAATCGTTTGTTCGCATTGAATTAAATACGCCAGTCAGTAAGAACAAACGATTCTTTATCATTAAAGATGAGTCATTGCGTTTGTTCCATGAAGATCTAATTTTTAAATGTTTTGAATATTAAAATCACTGTTGTAAATACAAAACAAAAATAAAATAAATACTGAAATTATTATTATGAATGTCTGATGCCCAATTTTGTCTAATAAGCTTTCCAAACTTTTTCCAAATTAGCCAAAATATAAACAGAAATCTAGAGCGCAATATATGGCGAACTTTAAATGCCCGATTTTCTCGAAAAACCTAAACGTGTGCTGTTGTTTATATTCATAAATATCCCGGATCTAATTTTAAAGACAACTCGGAGCCGAAAGCACATATTGAAGTTCAAAGTTTTGTCAAACATTATTCGAAAAAAACAAATAACGGACTTCAACCACCATCAAGTACCTTGTAAAAATTCATATAAAAACATTCCAAACTCAAATCACACTGGTGTGATCATGGGCCACAGGGCATGGAAAGCGCAATCATATAAATGGGGAAACCGTGTGCCCTGGAGGAAGAAACGCGTGATCACGTATATGTGATCATAATCCTGAAAGGGTTAAAAATGTTTAATACGATTGCCGATCCGGCCGACAGTGAAGTACATTCTGTAATCCTTTTTTTTAACGCAAGGAATGTTACGCCAGTTGAAATTCATCTTCGATTTGTAAAGTTTTTTGGTGAAAATGTAATGAGAGTGATTGAAGGGTGTGAGAGTGGATTCTGCAATTCAATGATGGGATCACCAATGTTCGTGATAAGACACGTAGTAGGTGGGCGTATGGTGTCAATGATAGTTTGGTTGCAAAAATGAACGAGAAAATTCGTGAAAACAGCCGTTTCACTATAAGATATTGTTTTGTAATGAATTTCTACAAATTTCAAAAACTGTTCCCTGACGACATCTTTCATTGAAGAGGGTATGACAAATGTCTGAACAATGGTGGTTGATATGAAGAAAAATAGTTTTCGATAAACTCTTTCGTGCAAAAATAAATATAGTTTTGAAAAAGAAACAAGCCTTACAGTAGTCGCATATGATGTGTAACATCTGACATGTTATTGTGGTAAATACACAATAGTGATTTTAATCCTGAAAAAAATAAATCGGGTATGATTGGAAATAATTTTCTATCGAATAATTATATCTTTAATGAAAATTTTATTTCATTAACACAGGGAGTAGTGCAATTTTTTATCAAAAATATTTATTCTTGTTCAATTTGGGGAAGAGCAAAGACAATAGATTTATGGAAACTAAAATATGACACATATACTCGTGATTTCAAAGTATTTTAAAAATTGTTGAAAAACAGCGTCAATAACAGTACCACTGTTAGTTGTCGAAACATTTCGATTTGTGTTCATGTCAAGCTTGAGTTCATCTTTCAGAAAAGCTATGAGCGGCTCAGCTTCTGGCAAACTGAAGTTAGCGTTAAAATCACCATTCAAAATCATGGGAAGCGAGTGAGTTTTTTTTTTTTTAAAAGGCAGAACCACTTTCGGTTTTCGATAAAAGTGCAAAATGCAGGAAATCTTTAGTTTTTTTAGCTGTTTGATTCGGAGAAATGTATGCGACCACCGAAATAACTGTTCGTTAATTTTGAAATAAGCATTCTGCCGCATAAATGTCCCCAATATATTGACTAACAATATCCAGTCCACATGTGTGACGATCAATAATGTCCATATATTACTTACTCATATTTTTTTAAGAATGATGATATTTGTCAGACGCTTAATAGTAAATATAGTTATTAATATAGTTTACACATATAAATATATCCTCAGATTTCACACACAACGAGCCCTGAGACTTGGACAATTGAATGTAAGAATTGCAAGTTTATCCTGAATGAAGTCTGATAAGACTTGCTGGTATGAGCGGAGTGGACTTAAAGTCATGAAAACGAAATCGAGCTTTTGAATTCGAATCTTTTGAAATGCTACATTTAACAATATAAAAAAGCTGCCGGCTTGATGGCTACTACAGTTGGACCCCGATCGAGGGTAGCGAAGAGACACCACCAAGCGCACTTATTGATCAAATCAAACAGCGCGCGCTTCCCCGACTTTCTGTTACGCATTTCCGTCCCTTTTCACGAAATCACTCCAATAAATATCCAGCAACCGAGAGTACAGATGTTACACATCAAAAAGACCTTTTATGAGAGTTTTTCCAAAATGATATTTAGTTTTTCGACACAGCTCGTATTTTCCCACTAGCATGATTTCTGATATTTAGATTTTCAAGTAGCAAGCACAAAGAACAACCTGTAATTTTCCTGAACAACAAGAAAACTGTTCCAGATGAAGTACGATTGACTGAAGTACGTGGACACATGCCAACTTCACAAAAAACACGTAGACGTTCCCGTTTGTACTATTTGTAAGCTAGCTGACTAGTACAGATTTATGGTGAAACTGTATTGACTGATGAAGTGATAAGAAAGAGGTTTCAACAATTCAAAGTCGGGACTATCATTGTTCATGAGGAAGCACGAAGTGGGCAACCTTTTGTTGTCAAAGAAGGATTGGTTGAAAAAGTGATTCAGTAAATTCGTGAACCATTCATTATAAGATATTGTTTTATAAAGAGTTTTCACAAATATCAAAAACTTTTCTCTGGTCACATTTTTATTTAAAGAGGTCTGAAAATGTCTGAACAAAGGTGGTAATTATGAAGAAAACTAGTTTCTGTCATGCTCTTTCCAATCTTAATAAGATTGCTTTGTACCAGCTTCAGTTCTATACCGGTTTTTATGTCTCTTCAGTGTAAATAAAATTAGAATATCATCCTTTAAATTTAATATTACATTACATTTTATGTAAAAAGTACTGATTATTATTCCAGGAATTTTTTTGGTTAGCTACTCTATAAAAGCTACTCAAAACAAGCTTATATTTCAAAAATATTTTTTAAAAAAACAGGAAGGAATAGAGTAAATTATTTTTTTACTCGATCAGTCAATTTAATTTTGTGACAACAAAATCAGCCCTTTAAATCGGTATTCAAATATTTGAGGCTTTTCATTATTTTTAAGTTGAAAGAGACAAAGAAAAATAGAATATTATCACAATTTTTTTTAATCCTACAAACACTACAATCTTGCAAAACTTAATAAAACCACACAATTGTAAATTTAACATTGAAGAAAACGTTTTTAATGTAACAAAACAATAATATAGATAATTTAAAAAAATAAATAAATAAGTTAAAGCAATCTATTTTACGTAGAAAAGTCTATCTATTTCAAAATAACTTAAAATAACGTTTATTTTTCAGTAGTAGATTAATGTTTCCCACAATGCATTGTGATTGCTACGTCAGTAGAATGACAGCTCATTCGTACTTCTTGGGTGGCTTATTTTAAATACAACCAATCATCATTCTCTATTTATTGTCATTTAGACAGAAATTGTTTATTACACAGTGATTTTGAAACCCCTCCTCACCTACGTCTCCACAGTCTAGGGACAAGTAGCAAAGTCCAATATTGATCTAATTGAAAGCTCGCAATATGCAGTTTGAAGACAAATTTTAGATGCACTTTGGTAAGTGAGAAACTCTGATCTCGGAGAAACCTGTAAAATTCCTACTTTATGCCAAGATATACTTAAAATAGCAGTTAAACTTTTCAAAGCATGATAACTCGTCTATTAAAGAAATAGCTTCTTATATTCCAAATTTAATCAACTAGAAGGCCAAGAGACATTTTGGCTAATCCAGATTTTATTTAATTATGTGTTTCACTTTATTTTTATTTATTAAATACTAAAATTATAAATTTTTAACCTGATCTGTTGTTTGACTTCCGCTTGACTGCAAGTCTTCTCTGACTGGAAGAAACGAACGAAAATTAGATATGTCGGGTCCCAGCCAAAAATGGCTTATACCCAGTATCCTGAAGATAGGGTGAAAAAGAAAGACCATTAGAAGAATAACGCCTCCCGGAGGGAGGCAAAATGTACGAGGTAAAGCCGTCACGAAATAAACCCTTTCGGGAGAAAACGTGGTGGGGGGAGGGGAGGAGGAAGAAGCATTGATGGGCGAAAAACGCCGAAGTTCCCTGCGTTCGCAGGGATGAAAATGGGGAATGACGTCATTATTCTCAAAATGACCCAGTTTTAAGCAAGTTGCGGAAGCGTGTGGTGTAGTTCAGTGTATAAATTAAATGTTTTTTGTTGAGTTATGGAGGCTTCAGTGGAAGTTCCCATTTTGAAGACTTGTATGCGAAGTTAACTTTAGTATGAGAATACGTGAACAATGTTTGTGCTTTAATTAAAGGGTTGTCGTGATTTTCTATACTTCTAAAAACATTTCTAGACAGTTTAGTGATGTAGTTATCGATCGGCTCCATGTGTAAGTCGTTGTGTAAGACAGAATTCCTAACGTACCAAGGTGCGTTAGTTATGGTTCTCAGAATTTTATTTTGTATAATTTGAATCCGTTTGGTATGGGCGGTGCCGCCGCGCCCCAGATGGGGCAAGCGTACGTTATTACTGGGCGCAAAATGCGCTTGTAAAGGATGACTTTATTTTCTAGGGAGAGTGGTGACCTTCTCCCAATAAGAGAGATGGCCAGTGCAATTCTTCCCCAGAATTTTTCGGAGAGATAATCAATGTGTGGTTTGTACGTTAATCGATTATCTAGATAGAGACCCAGGTAACGAACAACCGAGACCCATTGGATGTTGTTTTCAAAGAGTGTGAGTTCAGTCTGTGGGGCGATAACGCCCCATTTTCTGAATACAATAGCTTGAGATTTATCTACATTTATAGCTATCCTCCAGTCTGTGAGCCAATTCTCGAGTATGTCGAGGTAATGTTGCATATTATTAATTGTATAACTGAGTTTTACGCCCTGGGTCAATGCCGCAGAGTCGTCTGCGAATAAGCATGTACTGACGGTGGGGTGATCGGGAAAATCATGTGTGTATAAGTTGTATAAATATGGACTTAATACAGAACCCTGAGGGACGCCTGATAGGCAATTCCCAATGTCTGAAAAAGTGCTATTTACACGAACTCTGAAGGTTCGATTGTGCAAATAGTTATGTAACATTTTAATTAAAAAGTCAGGGAACTGCAGTTTAATTAACTTGTATGTGAGGCCATCATGCCACATCTTGTCGAATGCTCTCTTGACATCCAAGAAAACACCGACAGTGTAGAACTTATTTAAAAAACCCTCATTTATGATATTAGTAACTCTAATGAGTTGATGTAGAGTGGAGTGGCCCTCCCGGAAACCGCATTGTTCCGGGGGAATGCAATCTATGGCTTTGCAGTGATCTTTAATTCTATTTAAGATTACTCTCTCGAAAACCTTAGCAGTGCAATTTAATAAAGAAATTGGTCTGAAGCCTTGTGGGAACTTGTGATCTTGCCCTACTTTGGGCAGCATGACTACATTAGCTATTTTCCACTGTGTAGGAAAGTGACACTTAATGAGGCATTTGTTGTAAATTTTAGTTAAGTGTGTAATGGCTTTGATAGGAAGGTATTTTAATGCTACATTAGGAATTTGATCAGGGCCTGCTGACTTCCTATTAGCAAGATTTTTAATAATGCCTCGTACTTCGGAGGGGAAGTGAGGTGTGGTGTTGTGTTAGGGAAGTTGTCGAAATAGTGATTCACTAAATTTTCGACTTCTTCTATCTTTTCGTCACTGTAGGGTTCAATGTTTTCCTGAAAAGTGACTTCCAAGGTGTCTCTAAAAGCCTCCGCTTTTTCGAAATCAGTATATGCTAACCCACTCGGACCATGGAGAGGTGGGATGGGAGTAAACTTTTTAGTAATTCGCTTGTGCAAATTATAAAGAGAATTATCTTCTGTATTTAAAGTTAATAGAAAATTTTTCCAGGTCCTGTTTTTATGTTCATTGATTTCTATCTTAATCTGTCTGTTGAGAGCATTTACTTCCCTTTTATAGGGAGGGTATCTCGTGTTATTCCAAAGTTTCCTGAATCTATTTTTGGCTTTAATAAGCTCTCGAATATTAATAGGAAGGCGGAGGTGTGTAGTTTTAATTACTCTAGTGGAAGTGGAAGTATTGATAGCATCTGAGACCATGCTGCTGAAATTTTGAACGGCTTGGTCCAAATCATCTATAGCAGGATTGCCTGACATGGTGTGGTGTAGAATTTCTTGATACTTAATCCAGTTAGTAGATTTAAGTGTTTGTAGTAATGGTGGTAAGTGAAAGTTAGTAGCGAAATCGAAAATAACTGGATTGTGGTCACTGCTAAGTTCATTAATAGTAAACACGTTAGAGTGTGAGAAATTAACTGCAAAGCCTATGTCTATTACAGTGTTTGGAGCATTATGATTGAAATGTGTTGGAGTGTCGGGTGCAATAATATCAATAGACGAGCCGACGGCCCAAGAGCTAAGGATATTACCATTGGAATTGCATCTACCAGGGTTCCAACTCGAGTGTTTAGCGTTAAAATCGCCGAAGAGAAAGGCCTTGTTGTTATGATTGAGGATAGCATTAAGTTCGGTAACATTAATGGAGCCGTGTGGAGGTTTATAGATACACGCCATAGTAATAGTCGTGTTGTTGCCTATTTGGATGAAAACCGTTGTATTTTCAAAAGTATGAGTTGTTTCTAAAATGGCGTGATGCTTAATTGAATTTTTAACTAAAATGGCAGTTCCACCGCCTCTGTGTGTTGTGCGGTCACTTCTATGACAAGTGTAATTTGGAATGCAGAACCTGTCCGGAGGACGAAGGTGTGTTTCTTGGATCCCGATTACGTCGGGGTTATGGAAAATGATGCTTTCCTTTAGCTCATCAATATGCTTACGAATTCCGTTTGCATTCCAACTGAAAACCCTGAGACTGTCACAATTAAACGCGTTGAATGTTAATTACTGTTTTGTTGATTTTGTAGGGCTGCTAACATTTGTCCCCACTGAGTCATCATCATTGCCATTTGTTGCACCATCGCGTTGGCATCAAATGTGTTTGTAGTATTGACTTTGTTCATGTTCTTTGCCACTGCCGAAGCATAAGTGTTTCGTTGGGGCTGTTGTTGTGGTGTGGCCTTTTGAGCGCGCGCCTTTGCTTTCTCCGCCCAGATATTTTTATTTGGTTGTGTTTTTTCTCTGACTGGAAGCTCAACTTTCGGACCAGCATGTACAAAATTAGCTGAACTCTTGCGTCGGCCAATCAGGGCGCGTCCTCTTTTTCTTTGGACTCGGACTAAATTTCACCGTGAAAAATTACAATTTTAGAGCTTCAGACTTTAGCTGCATTCGGATTGGCTAGTGTAGCTCCACCTACTT
The DNA here is from genome assembly GCA_019973975.1 of Trichonephila clavata. Lineage (NCBI taxonomy): Eukaryota > Metazoa > Arthropoda > Arachnida > Araneae > Nephilidae > Trichonephila > Trichonephila clavata. Next base: position 37,217 of record BMAO01034771.1, read on the forward strand.
CCCTGATCTCCAAATTTTCAGTTTTTGTAGCTTTTAAAAAAGCCATTTCTTAATAGCTTAATTTTTCCACCACTGAAAGGAAATATAATTTAAAAAGCTATTTCTTATTAATTTAATTTTTCCACCAATGAAAGGAAATTATTTTTGTTAAATATAATAGTAAAATTTTTTTCTCTCGCTTATATTAACTTACACTGATGACTAGAAAATTTATTGCAGCCATCTCAAAACACCCAAAAAGAGATTAGAGCCAGACAGGGCTAAGTGCTCCGTACAGTTTTCTCAACGAAGCTATTCTTAATGCAGAATAGGACAAAATCATGTGACTTCATAGTCACATTATAAGTAAAAACACATGTTTTCAGCCAATCAGTTCATTAAATTATGTGACGTCAGAGCCACATTAAAATTGCAGTGACGTGTTAACAGCGAATCTGCTCATGCGCTACGCAGTTGCCAAATTTGCTTATTGTAGATTCATTCAAAAAAGATACATATCTGTAAAAAATAATAATGTGTGGGTGTTGTGGAAAATAAAATTCACTTAATTTAAAAGCACGCGCATAATAAAAGTATTTTTCTTTTAAAATTTTGAAAAGCATTTTGAAGACTGTTAATATTTGAATATCTTAATCGAACTATCAAATCCGAAGTTTTATTTAAATTTTATTAGTATAACAACAAGTACAAGTATGGTATCAGTATTGAATTCGTTAGAAATCACGTTGTTGTTGCTGTTGCTTATGCCACCTGTCTGACGTAGTCAGATCGAGGCCCACGAAATTCATCATGGTAACGGGCTAGAGATACGTATGTCATTAGCCTAAGCTTTGAGCCCATGAAGGTGACAGCACGTTTTGCTCACAATAGATGGCGACACTATTTGGACCCACAGATTTTAACGAGCACGTGCTCCGTTTTGTACTCGGCGAGTATTTGGGGGCATCGGGCATCGAACCGAGGCCTTCCAGTCTGGGGTCCGATGCTCTAACCACTAGGCTACCCACGGCCAGAAATCACGTGATTGAATTTATCATGTGACGGCCATGAACTAAGTCCATTAATCTATATATATAAAAATGGGTGTTTGTATATGTGAAATCGTTTCACTCCAACACCGTTCAACCGATCACTGTGAAAATTGGCAAGTTTATGTGGGGTTTTTATTGTGTCTAGAAGGGTTTTGTGTTTTCCTCTTTGCTGCAGATCCCCACCAGGTGGCACAACACCATATCAACTTCTGCACCGTTTAATCCATCGCCAAGTTGCCAACGTGGTGGCCAAAAATGATGCCAACTTGGCTCTATCAGTAACATTTCGCTGTGTTTCCATTGAATCGTCATCATAATGTAAGAAACGGCGTTTCTTGCGAATATTATCATTTTAAAGTAAAATAAATACAACAGAAAGTAATATTAACGTATTACACATTCAGATATAAATTATTGACACTATTTTAAGCGTTAATTACGCAAAATTTGTAACAGCTGAGCAGAGATTAGCTTAGGAAGGTGTTTCAAAAATCAACCCACAAGAGAGTTACGGAGCTTTATAAGTAATAAAAAAATCCTTTTTATCAACCATTAGATATTCAGACTTAAAATTTAGCAAATATGGTTTTGTTGTTCAGCTGAGATATACAAAAAACTTTTTTTTGTTTTATTTGCAGTTCACTTTAAATTAACTCATTGAAAACTTCTTTATCCTTCGATTTGTATTCTTTAATTTTTCAATTCACCCGTGCGAAGAACGGGTATACCAGGTAGTATTGTAATAAAAGAAGACTAGGAACCCAATATTTTTGATCACATCAGTAGGAAACCACATGTCAATTACTTTTAAACCGAAATGCACTTTTCTTTTAAATAATAATATTAATAGTGATTTTGTTTGTCTACATCGAAATATAGATATATACTCTCTTTAATAATTATTATTCTGAATATTTTTTAAATAAAACATATTACAAAGTGAAATCTTTTAAAAAAAAGTATTTTGTGTCATAGAAATTGTTCATTGAAAAATCAACCATTTTGAATCAATATTGATGAGTTTACATTTTTTGCAGAACTTTTCGAAAATTGTTCTTTAATTGTTCTCATTAAATTAAATTATCATTTGAAGATATTTTAATTTCGCGTTAATCACCATAATATAGCACAAAAACGATACTAAAAATCAATATTCACATATTTAAACCAGCTTCTTAATGAAAGTACTAAAAAAAAAATCTTTCAGATATTTAAGACCAATCTTTTAAAGAATTAAAACCAATCTGTAAGCAAATACCAATTCTAATTAAGAAAAGATTTTTTCCACCTTTTCTTTAAGAAAAAGAACGAATTTTTTTAAAAAAAATAAGCTAATTTTATCAGTTCTTAGTCAGTTTCTTTTGGCGGTAAAATGTTTTTAAAAAAAGATAGTGAGGGGAAAAAAATCCTTTTTAGTGTTTCACCTGCTTTTCTAATTTTTTTTTTCATTGTATGCAGAGTAATCAATTATTTTCTTTAGAAAAAAAAAGAAGTTATGGCAGTAGAAAAAAACATTAAAACTTATATTCCTTTTTTTTTCGGATTCGTTTGCCGCGTATTAACTACACGTAGTTAATCAAAAACTAAATCAAACATAGATTTTTTTTTAAATATGCTTATTCGCTTTTTTTTACTCATGATTTCTCTTTTAATAATCATATCGCATTTTCACATTTTAATGTATATTTCTTTGATGACAATGCTTTTATTTTTCGGGGTAAAATTAAGTTATAATTGGAAACGATATGAAAGATATTTAACTCATAAATTAATTTTTAAATAATGCCAAGTATATTTTATTTATGAAAAAAGTTTCACTTGTAAAAGTGACAGAAATCAGTTTGAGTTTTTATTATAATCGGACTTTTAAAAAACTATTTCAGAACGAATATTTGCTCGTACATCACATTAAATATCACTAAAATGTCTTATTAGTTAAAATAAATGGAGAGTTTTTTATTTGTGAAACTATTCAAGGAAAAATACTTAATACTTTGTAAAAAAAAATGAATTATTTTCGTAGAAGGAATTTAAAAAATTAATCTTAATAACAAAGAAATAATAATTTTATACGATTTAATTCTATCATGTTGAATAGAAACAAATCTATGCAAAAAAATAATTGGACTTAATTTGAAAATCAAAAGACCACAATGTCTACAGATATCTTACGTACAATTTCTCAAGTGAGTGAGTTAATGAGAGATATTAAACCTTCAAAATTTCCTCAAAATATACCAATAAAAGGCACATTTTTTGTTGCATATAATTAAGCAAAATACTTAACAGAATGCGAAAATGGAAGACTTTTATTTTAATTTTCCATTTAAAAGTTTTACACTATTTTTTTATGTTATAATTGGGGAACACAAAAAACCCTAAATGTTTGTTTTTTATAAGTACACTGCCCAAGTTATGAAGAATATTTCATATATATTTTAAAGAATTCCTCTCATACATACTTATAAAAAATTTCAAGTTTCTTACCTCTTTTTCAAACGGTTAAAATGTTGTGTTTGTGTGCATATAATTATGCATACACAATTTGAAACATGATGCAATACTAAGCCTTACATTGTAATGGGGACAGACATAATATTTTTTTGGATTTTCTTTCCATTTTCATTTTTTCTCAAGTAACAAATTGCACATTGCCTTGCCAATTCGTATTTTTTATCGAATATTTTCAAGAATCTAAATTCTTCTCTTCAATGAGAAAAATTCCCATTTTCACCTCAAATAAAATCCCAGATGAGAAGTATTTTTGCACCTTGGTTAACTGCATCTCTTAAAACCACACACACACACACACACTAGCACTAATAATCTCACTATAAGTATGTGACGTTCTTTCTTTAATATAATCCTCTTGGGAAATCTTTGGTCTATCAATTCGAGTTTATTCACAGCCAACCCTCTGAAGAAGAAAACTTGATTATTCAGATTAGAGAGAGAAATTGAGGAGATAAGACAGATTGCTACAGGGTTATTATACCATTTTATTGCGCATTTCAAAGATTCGGTAGGTGAAAGAATTAAAGTGACGATTGGTCACTGAAGTTAAATTATTGCTCAGATAATTGGGATAGTAGATTTGATCCTGATATAAGAGGGTCGATATTTAAAGTCTTCTCATAATTCTCGCATCTCGTCATTAATCCACATAATGCTTAGATTGATAACATCTCTTCTCGTTTAAATTATTTGAATGTTGATGAATTGTGTGTTCAATAAATAGATTGATTGTTGATTTGGCTAGTCATCCTTCCCTTCCTCCCACAGCTCTAGGCTGGAGTGAGAGAATATCTCAGTCCTTACAAGTATTGAAAATATGTGCAAATTTAAGATAGAAGAAAATATTAGTGCCCGTACAGTGTACCGGTAAACCGGTTGTGGCCAGGTTTCGGTAGCCCGTATGGTGTACGGGCAAACTAGTTAAGGGTTAATGTCACACAGTAGAGCAATACGATGGCTTTTACCAACGGATCTCACAACTTTGAACTTTGATCAAATGACGAGGTCCACACCTAAGTTGTCAGCATCCCTTTCCAAACTACCACACAAAAGGGGGGGGGCATTGATCCTCGACAGATCTAACATGCATCCACCCTCTTTACAAGGTGGGTCTTTAAAGATTCTAGGCTTAAGCTCATGACACAGTGACTGTAACCGCTGGGCTACTACGGCCACGGGCTTCTATGCTGGATAAATCTTAGAATAAAGTCGATAAGGGTTAATTTTAATGATGTCACTTGAAAAATTATTTTTAATTAGAAATATCCACATTTAATTTAAAATATTGGTATTTAAATTTTTATGAAACTGAAAAATTCTTTTTTTTATTGGTTTTAAATCGTTTTTTTTTATACGATTTACGTTTGAGTTGTGTGAAACTTTTTTTAAATTTTAAATTAGCATACTTGAAAATATTTTTCATAGATTTCTTCATGCATATTGGAAATAACTTGTTATAATTATAATTTGCACATGTTCTACATTACTAACAACTCTCTAAAAGTTTTCTTACAAATCTGTAACAGACTCTGAAAAATAATACAAATTACTTCCTAAGATCTAAAAAAAAAAAATGGAGATTTTTCTAGAACTTTGAAATTATATATATATATAAATCATATGTGATCAGCATAGGCATTTTAGACAAAAATAAAAGACATTTTTTTCTGCCATCATTCTTATAAAATAAGCATAAAAAATATTAAATCCGCTATTTTTATAAACATTTTACAGTACATTTGTTTTTAATTTTATTATGAAAGAATTTATGTGAAAGATTTTAACAGTTTACGTGTTACAACTTTTCAATTCACGTACATGTAAATGTGCATTGAATAAATACAGCTTATTTGCATTTCAAAACGTTGTAAAATCGCAGCGCATGTTTCATAAAATGGTTATATATTCATTTCACCACTTCGAGTAATGAAAATAATAGGTAGCATTTGTTGAGAGAAGCGCATTTTGAAAAATTATTCAGTTTATATGTTTTTGACTATTTTATTGTATACAGAACCTACTCGCATTTTTATTGCTGGAAAAAGTATTCCGAAAAAAATAAGATTTAATGTATTCTAAACAATAGTGTAACACAAAGAGGAGAAATAAAATTCAGAATATATTTTTTCGGAAATGTATCTGTGAGTAAAATATAAATTTTTATAGTTGTACCCAAGATATTTCTTTGAAATAAATATAAAACATTGTTTACTTAGAAGTTTTGAAAATAAATTTGTGATACTTTTGTACTATTAAAACCATGCATTTTCCAAGATAACTCACCAAATTGGCAACCATGTACTTCGTTTCATATTCCTCAGCTTGCCGCCATGCTAAGCCTAATTGTTCGCTGTCGTGGCTAACTCGAATACTAAATGCAAATCCGAGATTTATCGAATTCTTAAATAATATATTTTAATAAGAATAGTAAAAATGTACGTAATTTAACAATTATAATACAATTTTACATATAATTATAGTAGTAATATAATTATACATAATTACTATAATCACCGGCAAAGTAAGAAATACCGGCATTCTATAGAATGCCTAACGTTTTTAGGCAAAGTCAGAAATTTGAGATTTATTACATACTTTGCCTAGAATGACCAAAGCTATTTAGGCAAAGTATGAAAAAAGATCTTGATAAGGCTATTATATCAATGGCATACATTCCTAGAAATACAACTGTTATTCTGACAAAATAATAATAGCGCCATTAAAAAAATATTCAGAATAGGTAGAGGAAAAGGAAGGTTGTACCAAACAAAATTTATGTCTTTCTTATTAAGGAAAACATAACTTTCATAAAAAAAAACCAACAAGAAATTAAAATTAACCTACTTGTTGCAACTTGGTAAGCTTGAATGACAATTTGAATTACATTTCATTATATTTCTCACTCAAAGACAATTCTTAAGTTGGTACTTTGTTTTACACATTTTTTTCCCACAAACTCCTGGTCATTGAACTAAACAATTGCAACTAACAGGAGAGGAATTTCGTGGTAAGGAATTATTTTAATTCTAAGCAAGTTCTTAGAGTATAAAGTATATATATAAATTGTGATTTCGCATATACTTGTTTTAAAATTCCTTCAGAAGTTCCAAGATGATAGAATCTATCTTTCATATTCATTACAAGTGCCAATATATTGGCATTCGGAAAAAATCCCAGGTTTCACAACAATACCTTTTTTTTAAAATTAGTTTTCTTTTTTTCTAGTAAGGTTCACAAAGGTGGATGTACAGCTCAATATATTAACGTATAACATTTTTGTATTTGGTTGAAAGTGCTTTAAAAATTCTATCACGTCCTCAAAATCCGTGACGTAATACTGTATAGCAGTGCTTCCCAACTTTTTCATCTTCCGGACTAGTCAATGTTTGATAATTTTCCCGCGGGGTCCACTGAGGGTGGGACGTTGATTATTTATATTTTAAATTGATTGGAATTAATAATTTAATTGCATTTAAACATTCCTCCAGAATAAAATTCAGTTGCACCCAAAATGAATATAAAGTTATTTTACATGAAATATAAAGTGATTTCCATGGAAAGTTGCACAAACACGAGAGAAATACACCCCAGTAAATAAAATGGAAATACTTTAATACTCCTTGAGTGATCCGATACCATTTGATCCACGACCGGAGGTTGGGGATCACTGCTGTATGTGTTACTAATGCCTGATTTTAACAGGTTAAATGAGTTTACTTTTATTTTCCACAAATACCGCATCATAGTATTTCAGCAACCAATAGTTCCTGAGTTCCTTCTTAGTATTCATTTTGGTATTTTGTAAATCAGTTATTAACTTCTAGTAAATAATTTCAGCTGAGAATTTTTTTGCAGCATCAGCTCGAATTTCGGACAGCTCTTCGTTGAATAGTTGTTTCATGTTTATAGACAAGGGGTTGGCAAACTTTTAGCTGTGGCGTGTCAAACTAATCTACCAATATGATTCAGAGTACCACACAGTAGGATATTTTTAAAACATTTCAAAAATTGACAAATTTGTTGAGTAGTGCAAAGTGCCACTGAGAATAGTACCGAGTGCCACAAATGGCACGTGTGCCATAGGTTGCCGACCCTGCTATAGATCATGGCTCCTTCACCAGCACTACAGCTTGCTCCTCCATTTTCATGCAGTATAGGAAAAAAACAATTTTTTGATGAACAAGCTTAAGTAATATTGAGTATTATGACACTTTCGAAATAACCGCAAAATGCAACTGATAAATGTTAAAAGTATCGTGTCTTGCCACGCAATATTCGAAACGATTCGGAGATGTAGTGCATGCTTTGCCGGTTTCTCATTAGGCATTCTATAGAATGCCTAGGTAATGTGTGAAATTTGAATCATTTTATACATTGAAGGCTAGTTTCAGGCATTCTATACAATGCCTAGGCATTGTATATAATTTTTGCGGTTGGTGGCATTTTGAGTGGAGTGGCGCCCGAAACTGGACTATCGTATGGATGTGTGTTACGTAACCAAAGTTTCACGCATAGAACACCAGAAAGATATGTAAATAAATTTTTTCTGTTTTCTGGCAAATGTTCTTTTCTATATTTTCTTCTTACTTTTTTCACTATAGCTCTTCGTAACCCTGGAGGAAATTATGTGAATAACCCTGCGTATTTATTTATCTATTCACCTTTAAAGTTATCAGGATGAACAACTAAAATTTAGACGATCCAATATATATATATATATATATATATATATATATATATTAGTGGTCCTGCTGTGAAGATTATGTTATAGCATTCTTCTCACAGTTTACACTTTCTCCGCAACCATTTGAGCATCTTAAACATTTTTCTACATTTTTGACAACCAACCAAATTATAGCCTACCAACTTTGATTGTCGTCTGTCTTGGCGTCTATCTTTAGAGGCTGGTTTAAAGGTTGCGGTTATGTATACTTTGGATTTTTATACAATAAATAATAGCTTTCTATTGGTTTCAAGACTGTTGGATCTCTTGCAAAAAGCTCTGTGAGCAGAACTTTTGAAAAATCTTTTTTGAAGAATCCTTTTATTAGGTAACTCTTTTAGTAATTTTCTGCTTAAACATTTTAGGAGAATATTTTGCTGAATAGTAGTCGGTTGTTTTCTCATACTTTCTGTGAGGGTTTTTATACTATGCATTTTTATACTTTGAATTTCTATTTATTTTATTTTAGTTTCTCCAACCGAGTTGCAAAGGGGGACGGGTGGCGCCTTCAAACTAGTTTAACCCTATTTATTCGGTCCTAAGTCCAAAACTGCTTTTTGACACGCTAAGTTAATTTTTGTATTTCCTTTTTGTATTTTTTTTATTTGATCTTCATGTTTTTCTTTTTTATTACGTTACTTCTTGTTATGTTCTTAATATCCTTCTTTTTGTGTTTTTGATATATTTTATAAATTTCTTCCATATATATATATATATATATATTAACTTATCTGAATGACATCAGGTATTCTGAACACTTGCTTACACAAAATGGCAGAAGCATCCAGGAAAAGGCTAATGGTGTCGGATCCAATAATCATTAAGACCTATCCAAGAACTTCCCACCGTAATTTCCCCATTAACGTCAATAAGTGTTTGATTTTGTCCAACCGAGTACTAACTAGTTGACAAATCTAATTTTCAAGGTGCTAATCGCCTCTCTGCTAATCGCTAGCTTCTCAATTATCTAATAGCTATTCACTACCCCACTTATCTCTCTCGCACTTACTTTTATATCTTAGAACTAATTTGCTTATGACATTTCCATTATAAGGAGGTGGCAGTTAAACTGCAAGTCAAATTTTAAAGAATATTACCCTGTGTTAGTTTAAAAGGGATTCATCATGAGTATAGTGGAAAAATTTCAAATTCGAAAATAAATCTTATATAAAACTAGCTGGTATATTCGTTCTTTTCGTACGGGTGAAATGAAAAATTAAACAATACAAATTGGAGTATAAAGTAGTTTTTAATGAGTTTATTTTACGTGAATTACAAATGAAACAAAAAAAAAACATTTTTGTGTACCTCAGCTGATAACAACAAAAAACAATATTTGTTAAATTTTAAGTCCGAAGGTCTAAGAGCAAATAAAAAAAAGATTTTTTTTTATTTATAAGACCCTTTAACTATCTTATGGGTAGATTTTTCAAAGCACCTTCCTAAGCTGATCTCAGCTCAGCAAAAGTAACACATTGTTATAAATTTTGTGTAATGAAAGCTTATAAATAGTGTCAATAATTTATATCTGGATGTGTAATACGTCAATATTACTTCCTGCTGCATTTATTTAATGTTAAATTTGTAATATTCGCAAGCAGCGCCGTTTCTTGCATTATAATTTGCGATTCAATCGGAAACATAGCGAAATGTTGGTGATAGAGCCAAGTTGGCATCATTTTTGGCGACCACGTTAGCAACTTGGCGAATGATTGAACGGAGCGGAAGTTGATATACTGTAGCGCCACCTGGTGGGGAGCTGCAACAAAGAAAATAGCACGAACACCTTCTCCACAAAAAAATACATAACATGCCAATTTTCATAGTGAGGGGTTGAACGGTGTTGGAGTGAAGCGAGGTCATTTTTTTCACAAACATCCATTTTTATATATATAGACTGCTAATTTTAAGAATACCTGAAATTTTAGTTGCTATAAATACAGTAATATTCAAGGAATGATGGTTTTAAAACAGCACAGGATGGCCTGAAACTCAACATCAGGCGGGCAGAGGGTGAAAGGGAGGCCCGTAGGAGTTCTGGAAAGTTTTTTTTTAAACTGAATTTCTTTTGGTTAAGTGTTGACTAGCATATTGTTAAAAATAACGGAAATTGATACCCTTCTTCACATCATTAGACATTGTGATCACACATTTCAGAATTTTACACGATTGTTTCTTTAAAATCATCTAATACACACAGCTGTGCTGTTAATCATCCCAATCACATGTAGAGCGACAACTTTTGCCGGTTTAGTTAGAATCAACGTTATTAGTTGATTGGAGGTTTAAGACTTGACTCTAACTTTGACTCTAATTTTGACTCTCCATAAGAAATAAACATATTACATAGTACACTTTAGGCAAGTTATTTCAAAATATGACCCATTTAATTAAAATTCCAAAACAGTATAACACATGCAACTGTTCTATTCATAACAATTATGGACAATTCTTCTTAACAAAATGACTTCATTTGAATAAACTCAATCAAAAGTGTGCAACTCAAATTAAGGAATTAATTGAAAAATAAAATGGAAAACATTTTTGCAATATTTTAATGAATTAAATGTTCGAAATGTGTGACTTCTATAGAAATACATGGCTCTACATCTTTTTAAAAGAGATCGCCTGATGAGTCGTTCTTAACTAGCCAAATTTATTTCTTTCACTGCTTCCTTTGATGTATTTCAGCTACATTTTCGATTGGCTTAAGGTTCAGAGATCAATTTTTCAAAAAATTATTTTTCAGAATAAATTTATTGTTTTAAAGAAAATAAATAGGCTTAAAAAGTCATAATTATAAATAAATAAGATGTACAACTCTTTGTTTTTGAAAAAAAATATATTATTTTTATGAAATTTTAGCAAAATTTTTTTAAGTTAAAAAAATGCCATAAATAAAAATAAATTGCATTTAATGCAATTTTAGTTTCATTGATATACTGCTTGATCCTTCTGAAGTGTCACAAAGCGCAGAATAAAAAATATTTTAAGAAATAATTATTTTATTAGCATTTACATTTGATGTTAACGATTTTACATCAAAATTACTGCACGTTCAATGCTAAAAATGGCTGTAAAATGTGATTAAATGTAGGTCTCTTAAAACCTGCGGTTTGTTACACTCTGAAGGGCCCATAACATATGTGTTATAAATTTCATTGGATTTGATTGGATTGTTTTGAAGATTTTACGTTTTTCGTGCGCAAATTATCGTAAAAATTTCATTCTTCAAAAAACGCATTAAAAATATTTTTATAGGTTAGATAAAGTACATGCTATAAAAACAACTTAAAAAACTCTAGTTTTACGTATTAGTTCTTCTCTCTCAATAATTTAATTTCTTTTTTCCCTAATAGCTCAAACAACACCAAACATCAAACACCTAAAAAGTACTTCTTCAACCTAGTCTGATACCTTAAAATAAATTTTCTCTCAGTAAAAAAATTGATGAGGTTACAATCTGGTGAGCTGATCATGAAAACGAAATTAGACACTCAATGATATTCCTCGTCCAAATACTTCCATGCAGGACGCTAGTTACGGGACACCCTGTATGCATGGAAAAAACTCCAAATTCCTTACCAAATAAATTTTTTAAAGTATCTTTATCAATAAACAAATATGAATAACTGAACATTCTTATTCTTTTTTATTCGATAAAATTATCTTTGCTATTTTAGCTAGAATGAAAATGTAGAACATATCCGTTCAACTACATTAGAGTAAGTGTGAATAGAGTAAAATATGTAAAAGATGAACTGTTAGCGTGAAAGAAAATTGATACGTAGCGTGTTGTTGCCCTGACGGCACAGTTAAGAGAATTGTAGAATTTCACCTGCTGAAAAATTAATGTGGAAAAAGACAGTTCGATTTCTAGCACACGTAAATGAATCAATAATTCAGAAAAGCGTTTCTTCACTACAAAGAAACGTAATAACAAATGATTATCATAGAGACACTTTCATGGAATAATATAAGAAAAATGACAACGAAACATTTTTGTATGAAGAATTCATATTAGATAGAAATGTATTTAATTATTCACTCGGAATGATAAATGTGTTGAAACCATTTTTTTTTATTGAACATATGAGCTAGAATAGTAGAAATATGCCTTTGCTTGCTGCTGCCTTCGCCTTTTGCTTATGCTTATGATAAATACTGCCATACCCAGAACAATGCCGGGAAATTAATAATACATTATGACTTCACTGTCTTTTAATTAGGAACATAACTTAAAGTGTGACTCATAATTGTTCGAAGAAGCACATTTTCCATGCTTTGACTGATATGCCATAATGTGTTAAACTGGTTTTTTAATTTTATTTGTGAAAATAAGAAACGATGCACTCATTTATAAAATATTTTAGAAATTTTATGAAGACACTTTATCAGAAGGGGGATATACTTTTAACACTCACTTGAATATATTTAAAAAATTAGAATTTTTTTTTCTTTTTGTAAATATGTTCTGAGTTGAAATCTAGGTCCGTGACAGGTGTAAAAATATCTCGTAAAACAGTATATTAATACAATTTACGAGGGATGATCAGAAGAAAAAAAAGGTTAAAAGCCACAACATTTGAAAACTACATATTGTGGAGAAATTTTATTTTCCTAGAGTGGAGACAAATGGTGCTACTTGTCATACAGCTGGTTTGTGGGTAGGTAAGGAAAGTTCCCGAACGGTTCAGGTCGAATTAAATGGCAAGTGCGTAGGATATTGGCCTCGTTTGGAAGTGTGGGCCGTGATTTGATTTTTATGGGCAAAGAATGTGGCCACACCTGAGAGAGCAGAGCAGAATAAGCAGACAACATGCAGCAAAATGGTGTCGCTCTTTTCAAGCAGGTATAAACAGGATCATCGAAAACCGCAATATGGCAGGGAGCGGCCGGCCATGTTCTTCAACTGCAGAAACAAACACGGCGCGAATTAAAGAAATGATTTAAAATGATCGACGGTTAACTCTGAGTGAAACCTTGTCAGATCTGGGAATAAGCTATGGTAACGTGAAGTATATCGTTTCTGATGTGCCGCGATGTTTCAAGACAGTTCTGAGAAAACATCCACCTATACCTGGCTCAATTTGAACAGGGGCCTGTTTTCTACCAAGACGTGTTAAACAAGTTGATTCTGCATTCTGATAAATGCCTAAATAGACTTGGTGATCATGTTGAAATGGGATAGGCATGCATGCATCTTAATTCCCTTTTGTATTTTCTGTCTATTGTTAGTAAATATTTCTTTATTTGGACTTGTAACCTTTTTTTTCTGATTAATCCTCGAATGTACCTTCATCGGGAGCATAGTAAGAATAATTAAAAATAAGTTTCAACGGTTAAATTAGTAAAAACATTAATGCGCAAACAAACTCAAAGCGATGTGATTACATGTTTATTTTTAATTTCAAAAATTAAAATCAATTTGAATGAAATTGTCATACTTACAAGCATAAGAATGGCTGAAAAAATTAAGTTTGGTATGACATAACATGAAGCCTGGTACGACATAAAGTCCAATTTACCGTTCATACTATAGTGTATTTTGTTTCTTTCTTTGAGTTTTTAGCCCTTATATTTGGTGTGTGCCATCCAGGGTAAATAAGTTTAGTTATAACCTAGTCTGTTTATTTTACTAGAACGGATCTCAAACGGGTATTAGAAATAAAATCACGTGATATACAAGATTGCCCTTGGGAGATACGGGCATGTTCAAATTTGCTGGTAACTGTCGGCCATGTCAGATACGGGCAAATGCGTTAGGGGTTAAAAGCACATTTTCTGGTAATGTGTGGAAAATAAGAATTAAGGCATGAAATTAGGATATCAACGCCTATTATATGTAATTTATATAGTAATTCTTTTATAAATATTATCTATGTTATATAAACGTATTAAATCAAGTAAAAATAATTGTCCTTTTCTTCCAAATCAAAGTTTCTTTATATATATATATATATATATATATATATTTACTTTCCACTTTCAAACTTAACATTGTAAAAAACTAAATAACATTTTTTCTGTTTTGGACTTCCGTTTACATTTTAGAAGTATCACTCAAATTTTAAATTTTCCTCTGTTTTATACTCAGAATATTCTTCAATAAAGCTAATACTCTTTTTTGAACTATTTGCTATTTTTATTCTAACAATTGTTTAACAAAGAGAGAATAATAAATATTCCGCGTTTGTGTGACTTTAAGAATGTGTAATATTCGAAGGAAAACTCGAAATCATTTTCCTCACACCCTATTACTTGCATTAGAACAATAAAAATTTATACATTTACGAGGCTGCGTAACTCATGTAACACCTTTTTGATTTCATGATGTTTTTCGAAGTCGTTTGTATGAATAGTAACGTTAGCTTTAACCTTGAGGATGTGGTTCCGGTTATACACCTTATTCTTTTCAATTTAAGTTAATTAATAAACAGAAAAAAATGTTATTAAGACTCAAGTCTATATAATGCATTAATCTACCTATTGTTTGAATAACTTATCCTGTTTTTGGAACGCAATTCTAGAACAATGCTTTTGAACGATGTACAGTTCCGTAAACATCGTTACACTTATTAGATTGGTGTTAATGGCTTAGTTAATATCCACTTACAGGTAGTGTAACAGAGATTCAAGATTAAAACTGTTTTCTATGTATTAGTTTTTTTAATGGAAATTTAAACATTAATTTACTTGTGATATCTTATTAATTGTTTTTATTTTGTTTGTGAGTTTAATGCATAATCGCTTTTAAGATTAAGAAACATGAAATATTGTTAACAAAACTTTTGTCTCCCGGATTTCAGAATGAATTGAGCTTATGATGATTTTTTGGTCATTATAAGCATTTTCATACCTTTTTTTAAAAAAATGAAACGAACTTTTATGTACCAAGTCAACTAATCTTTGTTTGGAAATGATTAAGTTTTCGTGGTTGAAGGTAAGCCTTATTATATGTTGTTTTCATTGATTAAACTGTTAAGGATTAAAAAGACCTTAAGTTGACTGATTACGTTCAGAATCGTGCTTTTGAAAAAGAGTAGAAATTAATTAGGTGAAAATCTTTTAACTCGAAACTGAGGAGACTGAAATATTTTTTCGTGTTAAAAGAATTTCGTGTTTAAAGATATTGCCATATATTCAACTAAATTAAGTTTATTAGAGTACATTTTATTTATATAGATATGTTTATATGCAAGAATTTAATAAAAATCAATGAAACAAGAACATTCATAAGAACTTGATGAAATTTATTGCAAGATTTTTTTGAAAAACCAAACATTTATTGAGTTTTTAGAAAATAATCTGATATTTTTCTTTGCATTGTCTTTCTTAACATCAATTAGTCAACAAACTGTTCGATGTCGTCCATTTTGTTATTCATGTGCGTTTAAATAATTGCGCATTATTCAATTCATTTTTGCGTCAGAATCTGTATCAATGATATTTTTTGAGCTTTGAACAAACTCCGAAACGTCTTTTTCTTCCATAATTGGGGTTGTACATACATTATCATCCTCTTCTGCAACGAATTCTTCCGATGATGCAATAAAACAATCCAATAATTCAGAAAAATGTGAAAACTCCTCATGAAAATATATAAAAGTTAGTCGAGACCGTTGTATTATTTCGTGTTAACCGATATTTCGTTATAAGCGTTTTCCTGTTAAAGTATTTTACTGAATTTTTTTATATACTTGTGTATGTTTACTTAGAACATACAGATAAAGTTTTTTTTTAAAAAAACATATATTATTACACCTTAAAAAATTATTCAAATGCAATTTTTTGCAAAAAAAAAAAAAAAAAAAATGAAGAAACAGTGACATATTTTCAAAGCTTTTTATGAAAAATGCTTCTATACTGTTAGTATTTGGCCTTTATAAGCCAGAATTCTACACCGGGTTGAACTAAAATGTTTTAAAAATTCACGTTTTCAGAGTTACTATCAGTTGAAATAATAGCGGGTGTTTTTTGTTCAAATTTCTGTACTCTGATATAATAAAATACGAATAAATAAAATTAAATTCACCCTCTATATAGAAGTCTTAAATATATGGAGCAGTATTGTAGAAGCACTTTTCATGAAAGGAGAACGTTTTGAAACAATATAATTTTTTCAAAATAATTAAAGTTACGCGATTCGCTCTCCAGTACCACCGTTTAATATATAGACACGTGAGTGCGGTGGGTTGGGGGGGGGGAGGGACAAATAAGCAAATCCTTAATCCTTCTTTGAAATAAATAAATCCTTCACAAATACTGCCAAGGTCATTTTATTGCAATTCAAAACCTTCGAATTAGTTGTAATGATAGCAGCGCAAAGAGAAGAATCGTATTTCGGAAAGATGCATATATACGTCCGGAGCATTTAAGGCCCCGTTTGAGTGACACGGATATAAACGCCGTTGGAATTTAAGGGATTAACTTTAACTCTTTTTCAAAGTGATTTAACTTTATCTCTGAACTTTGTGAAATGCCATTGAAAATTGCCTCACGTGCCACAGGTTAGCGACTATTGTTTTTTATGTTATGTTTAAACAATGAATGGCTGATTTATACATGCAATACAAAATACTTCATTATAAAGATATAATGGAAATTCTATACATATTTTTAAAAATAGATAAGGACAGTTTATTTTAAACTACTTAAACATTACTCTCTCTATAAGTACAATTATAACCCCTAGGGTTTGAGGTATAAGGTGCCTTTTGATTTGTTTTCTCATAGAGGCATCGCGCGCGCGCGAGTTTAGAATATTTACTATTTTTATAAATAATAATTGTTCCTTAAACCCTGGAATACAACATTGTTGAGCTGCGGATGCAATAGAATCAAAAACGGCTCAAGCTGGGGAACAATAAGCGAAACAAAGAATAAACTCTCTAGGGTGTATTTTGCGAGAATAATTGCTTTCATAAATATTATTTTACTAACAGAAGAGAACTGTGCTTTCTTCAGGGGACAAAAACATCACTAATGCTTAGTTTAAAAGCGCTAAACAATGATTAATGGCGGATTTAATTGATGCTTTCGAGGGGTTGTTTCTCTCGAGCACACCTGAACAAAAAAAATATATGTAATTTTCAAACTCTTGTTTTAAAATGTTTTAAACTGCCATTTTTCTTCAAGTTGTAAGGAATTTATCTTTTCAGTAATTAATTGGGATGTTGTTTTAAATATTTTTTTAAACTATTTATTGTTTTATTACTATTATATGTTATTTTTCTAATTCCTCTGAGTCTATATGTTAGAAAACTGAAACATTTTTTAGAACTTTTTACAAGATCGGTTTTACTTTATGTCACTCTAGAGGTTTATTAACACAAATGATACATTAATAAAGAATGTCACAGAATGACGAAGACCAGATTTATATTAGTACCCCCCCCCCATCTCTCTATTCTACAAGGGTTGTTCAAATGAAAAGGTACGAAACGACGCTGTGGATATAAATGAAGACTTTATTCAAAGCATTCACCATAGGCCTGAGCACAACGATGCCGTTAATTAGCGACACGAATGATTCCTGGTTCACAGAATTCCTGTGGCCGCGTCGAGAACCAGTTCTTCACATCGTCCTTGAGTTTGTCATCCGAGTTGAATTGCTTTTCTTTCAGATGTTTTTTCATGTGTCCAAATACATGGAAATCACAGGGTAACATGTCCGAACTGTAGGGTGGATGGTCAATCTGCTCCCAGTTGAACTTGGCCAGTTTAGTGTGAGTGACCCTGGAGAAGTGTGGGCAAGCGTTCTCATGGAGAACCCACCTTAAGCAGCCCCGATCTATTTTTCTTGATGGACCAGCGTAGACTTCGGAATATCTCACAGTACTTTTCGAAGTTAATGGTTCTTCTGTGCTCGAGGAATTCATCAAGAAGCGTCAATTGAACGTTGCTCTAAAAAGAGCATCAGCTGTCTTGTGCGCATGCGGGAGCTCGCGCATGCTCCGATCCACGCCGGAGACTCCATTCGCATCGTTCTTGTTACTTTTTCCCATTGCGGCACAGGCAACTATGTTAACGATTACGCTGTTATGACGTTTCGTACCTTTTAATTTGAACACCATTTGTAGCCGCTATCCCATACCACAGAAGTGTATTTAAAAACTCACATGAAAGTTTGGAGGACGAACTTCTAAGATAATGCTTCGTGAAGAGTGGACTCTAACCCATATTATGTCGACTACAACATTCCACAGACAGTAGTTGATTTATTGTTTAATAAATTTTTACTGAAAAGAAACACACGGGTTATAAGCGAAAGTTCTAATTGTCAACTATAGACAAGCTCTCTCCTCAAAATTCTATACCATGCTGATGCTGACGTGAGCATTTAAACTCCGACACATTTAATGTGCACATACCTGCCTCGCAACAGGTTTTATGGCATCGGAACTCACGCTCTCGAGAGCAACAACATCTTCCCTATCATTAAACGCTCGATTGCATGGAGAAACATTCTACCAACCCTCGCCTCTTGGTTTTTCTAAACTTCAAGTGGATTTATCTTTTACGCTTCCACGTATTACCCTCTATCTTAGAATAGATTTTTGCTAAACCGGTGTTTAGTGTATCTCTACTCAGCAAAAGAAACATGCTTCAGAAATGGAAATATATATGCCCTATATATATATTCATCAATATATCCTGTAATCCTCCCTTGAAAGTGAATTTCCCATAAGACTTGTTCTTTTTGGATTTCGACTAATTACTGTAGGTCACGTTATTGTAGGTCAAGCAGTTCGAAAACAGAAGCTTTTGTCATCTTTTTACGCCCCAGTAATTGCACTCCACAATAAGAGTTGATTTTCATACTATCCGCTCTTAGTGGATCTCTTTTCAACAAAAGAAACATGCTTACATAATTACACGTTAAAGGTGTGGTAGTTCACATTCTGCAATTTTTGTCTATACGTCCTCCCTTAACAGTCAACTTCCGTAACAGTAATTGTTAATGGATTTCTACTCCATAAAAGGAACATACCTACAAATTTCAAGTCAGTAGGTTGAATACTTCTGGAGATATCACGATGTGAAAATCGGTTTTCTTTTTTTTTTCATATAAGATATTATAATTTCAATAATACATTAGTGATGTCAACATGTGAGGACTTTTCCATAGGGCTGGAAACGGCCGATCACAGTTCGCTGCATTGACAGTTGCAGTTTTTCAGACTTAAGCATTTATGCATTATTTGAAAAAAAAAAGTATCTAAATATCAAAAATATTAAGTAGAACATAATAGTTTTAAAACGGGAAGAAGGATTGGCCTTCTTCCGGATGTGCATCCTAAACATATAAATAGCTCTGATATCTTAGTATTTAAAAGACAACTTGGCTGTTTTCTCTCATAAGTCCGCCAAACCCTGCGTTAGAAATATCCCTTTGATATTGTTGAAAACCCAGTCCTCAAATTCTCATTACAGCTACAGGTACGCTTAAAAACCGATTCCATCATCTATTCTATCGACTCTTACAGGAAATCATGGGTACAAAATCCAGTGCCACTGAAGCCCCCCCCCCTTGTTTGAAGGGAATAATGCATAGTAAATCTGTAGAGACTGTGTTATAGTGTTACTCTTCACAGACTGACGTAAGCTAAAATCAATCAATCCAAGAAAGTTTTAAAGATGATGGATGCAACCTTAATCATTTAACCTCTTAATTGCCGATTAATTGTTACGCGAATCGCTCCCAGTTCCACCGTTTTTTACACAGGCACGCGAACGCGGTGTGATGGGCGAAAAGAAAAGGTATAAACACACAAGCAAATTCTTCTCTGAAATAAGTAAATCTTTCCTAAACATATACTGTCTTAATGTCATTTTATAGCATTCCAAAGCCTTTGGAATTGTTTTTCTGAAAGCCGCGTATAAGAAAAGATCGTAATTTGGAAAGACGGATGTATACGCCTGGGGCACTTAACGCACTGGTTCAGCGAGACGGATATATACTTCGGAGGCAGTTAAGAGATTATATAAAAAATTAAATATGAAAATTTTAATTTAAACTTTTTAGAAATGTTTATATATTATCCCGCTTTTTTATTTCAAATATCCGTCCAATTAACAAAAAAAAATTGCTTTTTTTAAGAAATTTATTAGAATTACAAGTTCTTAAGAAGTCAGAAAGTGTATGTGGGAAAATCCAGTTAAAATGAATTTACATGATAACATTATATCGAATGATGGTTTTATATAGAATCTTAAATAATACTTTAATGTTCTTTATTTAAATTTATGTCTTATTTTGTTTTAATGAGTAACTTTAGATGCTTTATTGCATTGCGATAATAACGGAAATTTTACGGAATTTATCCGATTAATAGAACCTGAAATAATTTTTTAGTTAAATATGACGCAATATTTCGTGATTTTCATAGTGTTTTAATGAAGGAAAAAAATTTCGATTTAAATGAACTTGATAGCCTCCCCCCCCCCTAAAAAAACGAAATACCTAAGTTCCTTTCAGTTAAACTGGAAATATATGGAGTTTAGGCATGGAGAAATAATGAAATATTTTTCAAATGTGGACTGGATCTTGCCTTTAGGGTCAACTTCAGGCTACACCGGAGGAAACCCGAAACTTTTTTTCCGATTAAATTATCAGAATTCTGGCAACGACCAAGAAAACTCACACGATAAGTAGAAGAGATTGGCCGCTCAGTCTTTATTTTATTTATGGTTAAGAGAATTGTTTTAGTACATCTGCCTGCCTGAATAATTGGTTTGTATTCTTATGTCCCCTTCTGAAATATTGTTTTGGATATATCTGCCTACAAATAATGATAACATTTTTTTTTATATGGTCTTAAGGTCTAACAATTTTTTACGATTGGATTCAAAAATATATTCTTATATCCCATGCCTCTTGATTTAAAATGGACAGGGTTGGAAAATTCTAAAATGTATGTATATTTATCTTACACACCACTGGAACCTCAACCATTCGTATTTGATTTACACAATCTGTGACAATGTGATAACAGTAAAGTAGTCAGATTTTATTAAAAACACCCACATACGTCTACCCATATGTTTACTCCGACACATATCCACATACGGATCCATTATACACACTAGGGTTTGTTATACCGTGTTATATTTTCAATGTGATTTCAGGATTACATTATCCAAATCCAGAGATCCCGGAATTGGGACTGGACAAATTATGAGAATGCTTTCATTTTAACATAGTTGAAATTACATAACAAAAATGAAGACATATGTAAAAAATTGGGATATATTACTTAATGAAATAAATCAAAACAAATCTTAAATCATCATAAAAATAAAAATAGTACTTAATGAAATTTTTAAAAAAAATCATTTCTTGTGTTTCTGTAAATAAACCTTTAAAAACCCAGCTCGCCAAGCGTTTCATCGTTCAAAGGTCTTCTTATTTCAATTCATAAAGTTATTTCACTCTCTCCCTATATATGTACCTTTATGCTTAAAAATTACGTGTCACAGTGTTTGTCCACGATGGACTCTGAAACTACTCAACCGATCATAATATAATTTTGCATAGTGTGTGTCATTTTGTCCACTTTAAGACATAGGACAGTTTATTTCAATTAATGACGCCATAAATTTTTTACTGTCGGAAATGTGAAGAATCCGGAAAACGGGAAAATTCGCAAAATGTCGCAATGCTCGTGTATCTATGGAAGCAGATATTGTAAACCAAAATGCATGAAAAGTCGGTGCCCGGAGCGTTTTGGGATATGGAATTCGAATCAGTTTTTAAAAATAACCGTAACTTTGCCGGATAATACCGATCGACCGTATTTTAGACACACCTTGGCAGAGGCTTAACTTAAAAGCCTTGGATCATAAAAACATGGTCCCTGGCTTATTTCAAAACGGATAATCCAAATTTGATATCGAATCTGAGAAATAACTGTAACCTTGCCGGATAATTCAGGACGACCGTCTATTACGCAAACCGGGGCAGGAGCTTACCCTTAAAGTCTTGGCGCGGGAAAAGTGCGTTCCTGGTGTAATTTGAGATGGTGAACGAGAGTCTCAAATTAAATTTTAGAAATTCCTGTAATTTTTGCCCAATACTGCCGGAGGACCGAAATATTCATGGAAAGCAGCACCAGCCTAACTTGCCCGACGTGAAGACGCAAAAAGTGGGACTTGGACATATTTTATGACTACCGACCCTGATATTCTCAATCCAATTCAAGATAATCCAATAACTACGTCGATTAATACCAAGTGAACGTATATTACGCGAACCGTGGCAGGGTCTTGCTTTAAAATTCTTGAGGTGTGAGAAATGCTTTCCTGGTGCTTTTCTGCATGGGGAAGAAGAATCTAAAATCATATTTTAGAAACTCCCGTAACTTTGCCGAATAATGCAGGACGACCATAATGGTGGTACATTTTTTAGACTCATATTTGTATGCACGCAATCTATATGTAAGGTACTAACTATTGTAATATTGACTTATTTAGTTACGTAATATATGTACTTACCTGATGTATCAAATATCACAAGGATCACGTCCAATTACACTTAAAAATACACTACACAGTCACTTCCAAAAAATACCATTCTACAGACTCACAGCCGATCAAAGAATGAACTACTGCATGAACCCATTGCATACAATTAGTTTGAGACAAATGGTACGTTTTATGTACCACAACGCAATACGAATAAGAATTGATGGTACATCATATGTACAACCAAGCATGAAAGAGTTAAAAGAAATTTAAATATACAATGCTTTTTTTTTGTACCTGACGACATGACCACAAATTTTGAAGTCATTGCAAGGTCAGAATTTGTTTGCGTCTATAAATACTGCACAAGACTCGTATTAGGTAATGCATGCTGTAATATGAAAGAAGTAAATGCATGGCCAAGATCTTCCATGGAATGAGTGAGTGAATACTAACGTCGCACTGTTCAGCTACAGAGGCTTTTAAGACGGACCCTGCCATACTTTGAACATGGTTAAGTGATGAGGTTCATACCCAGCTGGCACCCCTTTCACATACCACACCAACGGAGTGACGCGTTTCATCTCTGACAGATTAACGTGCATCGCCCCTACACGGTAGATATTCAGCGGTACTAGTCGAACTTACAAAACACCGGCCACGATTTCGTTACCTTGATGACTAGGCTATCGTGGCCACAGGAGGGCTGTGAAGCACGAATAAGCGTATAGATCTCTGCGATAGTGCGGCAAGATTCCGGTTCAAGCACCATCATCAAATATTTTTATTTGCTAGCTAGCTCTAATTCACCCATAGTTTCTCAACATGGGCGATAACGCCCCTTGTGTGCCTTTGAGAGGTTTTAGGGGCAAAAGACCAGAGAAAATTAGGGGCGAGTTGAGATGGTGGTACCGAAGGGTTTGGGCAAATTACAAAATATTTTTATCCAATGGGCTGAGGATTGGTATTTTTACTATTGGGCAGACCTAATACATCCCCAAGAGCGGTATCCATAGTGCGGCGCTGTATAGGCAGATACCAATCGCCGCAGGTAATTTTGAAGCCCAGTTTCCTCCACAGAGGAGGCACTGATTTGACGATGCAAACTTGTACCCGGATTTAATTTTTGCCGAGAGCGCCTAAGCCAAACAGAGACTATAGGAGCTTACATGCCGAATAATCATAATAGCATGGCTGCTGTCGATTTTCTGCATCACGAAAATCTACCGACTTGGGCCGGGGTCGAACCCGCAACCTTGGGTGCAGAAGATCAGTGACAAACCAACCACACTACCCAGCCAGCAGAATTAAAAATAAATAAATAAATATAAATATAATCAACATAGTCTAAAGAAACACAATACACGCTGACTATGTGTACCAAATGCGCAAACTTATCACTGTTTACCTTATGTTGATTATATGTATTTAAATCATTTCTATATCTATGTACTGAAATTCACATATTTCGGTCGTTCGGGAAGTGGATGAAAAACTTAAAGCCTTACATTACATTCAGACGTACATTAAATTGAATGATATCGTGCATTTTAATTTCTGTAGTGCACGTGTTGTCTTTGTCTATGAGCTGTAGCAAAAATGTCTCGTTCACTGAATTTCATTACTTATATTATCCAAGAAATATAATTAAATATGTCAACCAGGAATTAACGTGTGATTCTTCAAAGATTGAAACTGTCAGTATATTTTGGAAGAAATAATTTATTATGAATTACTTTTCGCATTATCAAAACTCTGTCTGTCTTTATAAAAGATAAGTTAAAACTTTTATTTCACTCTTTTAAATGAAGAAGAGCTTCAGTAGCGTTTTGATTCCGACACACACACAATATATCCTATTTATGACTAAAACATATAATATTACACATTAGTAAAAGGGTATTTTTTAAAACTTAACTCTTGTTTTCTCCATGTAATATGTGCACGCTTATTTCTTTAGATTGCAAGGGGGCGGTATCGAGATATTTACTAGGAAAAAGGCGCCAGCTCAAAAACAGGTGGGAACCTAAGATCTAATTTAAGTTCTTATTGGCGATGAGCAGGGAAATTTGTGGTCACTGTAGCCTGGTGGTCATGGACCCGAGTTCATGCATAGATTGTCAATGAAGTCCCGCCGTTTAGAAGCCACTGATGCGCATTAAACATGTGAAGGCTCAAATGTTCTCCCACAGGTGTGGCATGGTAGTTAGGAGAGTGAGATCACCAGCTCAGTTGTCGTCCTCGTCACTTGGCTGAGATTCAAAATTACGAGGTCCTCGTGTTGCTTTATAGTATGACGTTAGTATAACTTTCACTGACTTGAGCAGTTGGATTTTCATCTTCGATCAGGTGTTAAAGATTAACCTAAGTGTAATACAAAGCTAAAATTAATAAAATCAGAAAAACATTAATCATGTTAAAAACATATTTATACGCATTTTTTACCATACTTTCATTTACAGTTAAAAATACACAACACAGTCGCTTCCAAAAAAAAATACCACTCAGTAGTCTCTCAGCTGATCACGTGAGTGAATGAATATTAACGTCACACTATTCAGTTACTCGAGGTTCGTAATTTTGAAACATAATCAAGTGACGAGGACGACACTTGAGCTAGCACTCCCTGCTCCCAACCACACCAACGGAAGGACATTTGAGCTCTTGACAAATTTAACGTGCCTCGCCTCCCTACACAGCGGATATTCAGCGGGTACTAGGCTCGAACTGATGACACGCCGACCACAAGTCCTTTTCCTTGACCACTAGGCTACTCCGGCCCCTTTCTACTATTGAATAAATGAACTGCCCTGTGTAAAAGGCAATCAATAAATTAAAATAAATGTGATTTTTTTTCTCTTTTAATCAGTGTTTAGAAATACTTTTTTGTCACTTTGTGACGGATCTATACGGGCTTATACTAATTCCTTCTTTTTCCCTTTCAATAAAAATATTTATTTCAGCCAACCTTCGTCGAGAAACCAAACGTGATTTATGTAAATAAGGAATATTATATAAATTCGGTTTTCGCGAGTGAAGAAGAAGTGAGAAGTCAAGTTAAAGAAAGTAAAGGGAAGAGCGTGAGAAGTCGACACGTGGTTGTTGACAAGTTAAGCGAGGTTGATACTTTTGATGTTCGCCAAGAGAAGTGGATTCAAAGATTGAAAAGCATTGAAATTAATTATTACGGAGCGTGGAGTCTTCGTGAATTCATCCAGCTAATTTGAGTGCCTGAAATTCTCCGTGAAGGATCGGCAGCGTTAAGAAACAAGGTACCGTAAATTTGATTAAGTAAAATCTGATTATTAGTGTGCGGCGTAGTTGTAAATGTGCGCGTTTAAGCTATCTTAGATTCAGTTGAGGTACTGTAATGTTTTCCCCGCTTGGATATTCTCACCTCTATACTCTACCATAGTTATATACCTTAATTAGAATTGTGTTGTCTGTTCTTAATATCTGATAAGAATCAATAATTCAGTTTGAATTGGAATAATGTTTTTGGATCATTCAGTTTCTCCTACACAGCTAGCCGGGTTTTCAGATAGACAGGAAGGTATTAATGTAAGGGGTGGCTACAGGTCACCACAATTTCACAATATCTAATTTTTTTTTCTCTTTTCAAGAAAAATCACACACGCACCTTATATTATTTTAAAGAATAAATTATACACAATGCCTTGGATATATAGTACAATTTATTTATTATTTCGAAATATAAAATATTTTATTTTGTTACTAAAGTAGTAAAAATCAATAAAAAAATAATAAATGCTTTTTTTTTTATTTTATAAAGAATTCTATGAATGAAAATTGCACAAGAGATATTATCTTTAATCTTTTAAAAAACAATAATAGGTTTTGAAACATTTAGCCAGTGATGCAAAAACATTATAACGAATATGAAAGAAAAAAAGGAAATTCGAATTCGATTCAAATAAAGCTTTAAATTCCTGTCGTCAAAATCACAAACCATGACTGATAATCCCCTTGAGAAATATTCTTTATTTTATAAAAACGAAGAATAAAATTCCTCTCCCATTTAATGTGGAATGGAAATAAAATAATTTTTCAAATTAAGAAATCTTATATTTTTACGGGATTGTGATTATGTTATATCTATTGAACGTTTTATTTATCTCTTGTTTCATTTTTGAATGAAACGTTTATATTTACATGCCTTACTTTTAAATTTCTATCTGTATCTAAAAAGAAACAAGTAATATAAAATTATTTTAATGTCAATTCCTATTTTTAGGTCAACAACGAAAAGAAATTTTTTAGTTACTTTTTACTAAATAATTACAATTAATATATAAATATGTATATACATATGACAGAATCACAATGTTAAGTGGCAAAATAAAAAACGCGATTTTCCTATCTATATATGGTGTTGAAATAATATTTTTGTTTTTACTATTCACACACACACACATTCATAAATCACATTTTTACATGCTTTTATAAATTTCACTTGTATGTAATGGAATCTTTGAACTCGATTTTTACCCCCTTAAAAAGATCAGATTAATTCGAAATTTTGTGCACTTGTCAAGGACCGATGACAATACAATAATTTCATAATTTTGTTCCATTATCCTGAACAGAATCATCAGGAACAAGGATTTTTAGATTGGGCGACTAATTCCATATACCATTTCCAGATTTGGCAACTAAAAAATTGTTACAACCCTATAAAAGCCAAAACGTTTCCGTCAGCAGTTTTTTACTGTAATATAAACAATTGTCTAGTTTTCCTGAAAGTTGAAATAAAAAAAAAATTATGCTCTAACCCACGTTTCTTAAACTGTGGGGCTGTGCCCCCTTTGGGGGACATAATAACCCTACGTGGGGGGCGCGAGCATTTCGAAAAGTCGAAAATAAAAGATTTAAAATAATTATGAATTTACGGAAAGGAAGCAAAACAAAATACATTCTGACATGATAAAAATAAAATACATATTCGCATTTGATATAAGATACTTATAAACGTATCAGTGAGGCAAAAAGTATTTAATAATTGATTTATCAATATTAATTAAAACCAATTTAAGTAATTACTAGTGACTTTCATGAACTTGTCACATACAAATTATAGTGCATATATTGATAATATGTGCAGCTTATAATATCAAAGTGGCATTGCAGCTTTAGTGTCAAAGTACATTATTATTGCATTCAATACATTGTTGTTGTATGAGAGGGGGGGGGGCGCATTGAAAATTATGACTGAAAATTGGGTCGCAAATATGAAAATTTTGAGAAGCATTGTTCTAAACCCAAACATAAAGTCTGTTTTTCTAAATTCTCTTGTCGGATCTGTGGAATGAAACATCATTCACTGCTTCATTTTAACAAAACAGCTGAGAATTGTTTCAGAGGTCTCACCGGATTAAATAATTTCTCACAAACTCTTCGATTCCAAAAGTGTACTTTTGTGTGTTATACTAATGCAAGTTTCAGAGAGAATATTGAGCTCTTTTTAGTGAAAAATATCATTGATTTAACACCTTCTTTTGCATGAAATATTTCAAACTTAGCTCTCCCAGATTTCTTTCAGTTGGTTGATCCTACATTTTGCAAACCAGGCCGTATCGACGCTTTGATAGGATGCCAATGAGTATTCCAGATTCTAAAAAATGACGAATTTAAGATTAATTCATAAATGAATAATTTATAGTTTAAAAAACTAAAAATGCATGCTATTACTGTGAATCGAACTAAAAAATGGAGAGAAAAAATATGTATAGTTTAAAAAAACTAAAAAACACGTTTTTATAGTGAATCGAATAAAAAGTAAAACAATAATTGTTAATATAAACAAAATAACCATAAACGAGAAATTTAATGTCATTGTGGTAAAAGTGGGGTTGCCGATATCAATTGCTATAATTTCTTGCAAGTTCTATTCCGAAATGCTGAGCTAGTGTAAAAATGTAGTATAAAGCTTTTACCACAATGACATTAAATTTCTCGTTTATCATTTTTTTCTTATATTAAGAATTATTTTTTTTACTTTTTAGTTCGATTAACTATACAAGCGTACTTTTAGTTTTTTTAAACTACAATTTATTGGAAATTAAGCCATCCCACTTATAAGATTCGAACCCATGACCTTTGGATTAGAAGTCGAACGCGCTATCATGGCCAAGGTAACGGACTCGTGGCCGGCGTGTCATGAGTTCGAGCCTAGTACCATTGAAGACCCGCCGTGTAGGGGAGCAATGCACTTCAAATCTTTCGAGAGCTCAAACGTCCTCCCGTTGGTGTGGTGTGGTAGTTAAAAGAAGGGTGGGATGCCAGTTCAGGTGTCGTCCTCGTCACTTGACCATGGCTCAGAATTACGAGGTCCGTCGCTGAAAGCCCTTCTGTATCTGAACAGTGCGATGTTTATATTCACTCATTCACTTGAAAGCGTTATCCATTGCTTTGTAGGGTCACGATGAATGATTTTCCTTCTTATATATGGTGTTGGGATATTATTTTTATTTGTTACTATTTATTCCTTAATTAAATTTAATTAATGAATTATTATTTGAAAAAACTGCGGTAACATCTCAAGTGTCATCCACTACAAGTTTAAAAAATGTATTTGAATTTGAGACTTGAGTGGTGCATAAAAAGTATTTTATTAACGATTGGAAATTTGAACAAATTATATATTGTCTAGGGAGTGTGTAAATTAATTGAAAAAGATTTTTAAAATGAAAAATAGAAGACTTCGAAATTTCGTTACTTTATTCGTCAGTCATTACATTTGAATACAACAAAATGGAAATTTACTTTTAGGAAAATATTCGTATTGAGTGAATATTTTCACCACACTGTAAATTTGCACGAGTGAGTGAGTGAATATTAACGTCGCACTGTTCAGTTGCACGAGGGCTTTTGGAAAAGGACCTCGAAATTTTGAGCCATGGTAAAGTGATGAGGCTCATACCTGAGCTGGCACCCCCATTTTCTACATACCACACAACACCAACGTGAGGACGTTTAATCTCTCGACAGATTTAACGTGCATCGCCCCCTACACGATGGATATTCAGCGGTACTAGGTTCGAACTCCCAACACACTGGCCACGGAAAGTTTGGAAAGTGGAAGCGAAGTCAGATGCCATCCTCGCGTTGTTAATAATCAGTTTTCTTAAGTTCTGTGTGTTTAGTGAGTGAGTGAATATTAACTTCGCACTGTTCAGCTACACGAGGGCTTTTGGGACGAACCTCGTAATTTTGAACCATGGGCAAGTGACGAGTACGACACTGCGCTAGCACCCCTTCTCCAAACTTCCACACCAACGGGAGGACATTCGAGCTCTCGACAGATTTAAAGTGCGTCGCTTCCCTACACGGAGGGTCTTCAGTAGTACTAGGATCGAAATCTTAACAATCCAGCCACTAGTCCGTTACCCTGATCACTAGGCCACTGAATCCTGGTATATTTTTATTTTTCCACAACAACGTGTTGAGAACCTCGGGTGCTGTTTAGAATCGATGGCGGCTTAGATTCAAATAAATATCGTAAGTCCAAAGTTCTATGAAAACAAGTGGCCAAGGTAGCCTAAATTTCATGGTTAAGTACTCGTGGCCGGGGTGTTTGGAGCTTGATCCGAAGTGATTTTAAAGACCCGCCGTGTAGATGGGTGGATATGTGTTAAATCTGTCGCGGCTGAATGTCTTCCCGTTTGCGGTTTGTGGTAGTTGATAGAGGTGAAACCAGCTCAGGTGTCGTTCCTTCACTTGACCATGATGCAAAATTTCAAGGTCCGTTGCCACTAACACTAAATTTGCCTTATAGTTGCTTAATAAACATTCTCTCCATTGGAACAATAACTGAACAAATAGATTCGATTTGCATTATCAAACACGCTTAGTTCAAACCTGAACTTTTACGCAATGTTATATCCATCTCACCACTGCGCTCTCAACACACAATAAGTGCAAACAACAAAACGGGACAGCATTCCGTCACACCAGTCCTTTATTATCTTAAAACAAAAGGTGAGTAATCACAGACCAGTCAAACTGGAGCGTCTAAAACAATTCCGTCAGAAACAACCGCCAGTATAAATAACGTCTAGTATCTGTGGCGATATTTACACATCGGTGATTAACTCGGCGCTTAAGAAGCAATTGTACATCAGGGAGCCAGATGGAAAGGTATTATTGAGGATTCTGCTCATACTTAAAGCATGAAATCATCCGGAACGATGGGGTGTTTGTAAATAGGATTGTTATACTAGCTTTTGCAAAGGTTATGGGTGGTTTAATTGATATTCATAAATTGATAAGTATTTCCGTTGCAAAAGCTTGAAGGATAATAGTATACATTATGAGTAATTTACAAATAATACTTAAATTATTTTTATTAATTATTAAACACAACCTTGTTTAAAAGTTTTTGAGAAGAAATTAAATAGCATATAAAAGTAAGTCAGTGAATTATCAGTGAATATCAATGTTGCACTGTTGGGCTACACGAGGGCTTTGGGCGACGGACCTCGTAATTTTAAACCATGGGCAACTGACGCGGACGACACCTGAGCTGGCACCACACATAAACGGACGACAGATTTAACGTGCATCGCTCCCCTACACGGCGGATCTTCATTGGTACTAGACTCGAACTCATGACATGCCGGCCACGAGTCCAGCACCTTGACCACTAGGCTACTTCGGCCATATGATCGATCAGATACAAAATCGAACAATAGGAAAGTTTCAAGTTTAGGTGCCATTCTCAACATTTAACCGGGTCTCAAAATTACACAGGCTTCCAGCTGTTCCCTAGGTAAATTCTACTACCATTGTCGTTGGCCTGCGTTCAATACTGCAATACATACGAAAGATGTGAGGTAAATTAAGCAGTCTTAGGGGTGTTAACTTTTTCTAGAGCGCTGAAAATATAAACAATATTCAAATACATATAACTCTTTGAAATTAAAATTAAATAATTCGAATCTTGTACACATTATTTATAAAGGAATGGGGCTTCAGAAAAGTGTAAAATGTTTAAATTATAATCATAATTTAAAAAATTATAAGCATATGAAAATAGGAATATTTCTGTAGGAAACATTAATTAAGTTTTACGTAGCGCATGCTATTTTCAAAAGTATAGTTTTAATTACTAGCAATAAGTTGATTTATAAAGTTAAATGTATCCTTAGAACACCATAGTAATTTTAAATAAATAGAATAAATTATATTTTTTAAAAAAATAAAAAAAAATAAAAAATTTCATTTTGAAATTTTTTTTTTAAAATTTCAATATTTTTTCCAATATTTTTTAAATACAAAAAACATATATTATTCTTAATTTACTTCGGTTTGAAGAGTATGATACATTTTATAATTCTATAAAGTTTTATGCATCAAAGACTACTTTTTTAGAAAAAAAACGTTCGCCACGCAAAAAAATTACTTAATATTTATTTTAAAAAATATTTCTTATTTGGAATATGCTTATGTCACCTCTCTTTGTGTGTCGTCCTCGCCACTTGACCATAATTCAAAATTACAATAAATTAGCCAAACAATGCAACATTTTTTTTTAATATTCACTCACTCACTCAGAGTCAGGGACTCGAGTACATTGCTACAAACGATCCACCGTGTAGTGGGACTGATGAACTTTGTACCTACTAACGCTGAAATTCAGTACTCTGTTCGAGTGTAGATGTTTAGAAAGTGGGAGGTGAAGTCAGGTGTCATCCTCGTCACTTGACCTTTTTTTAAAATCAGGATGTCCACCGCCAATACCCTCACATTGCTATGAAGTGCGTCGTTAATACTCAGTTTTCTTAAGTTCTGTGTATTTAGTGAGTGAGTGAATATTTTCGTCGCACTTTTCAGCTACACGAGGGCTTTTGGTGACGGACCTCGTAATTTTGAACCATGGGCAAGTGACGAGTACGACACCTGCGCTAACACCCCTTCTCCAAACTTCCACACCAACGGGAGGACGTTTGAGCTCTCGACAGATTTAAAGTGCGTCGCTTCCCTACACGGCGAGTCTTTAGTGGTACTGAGTTCGAACGCATGACGTGACAGCCATGTTTCGATACCTTGACCACTAGGCTACCGTGGCCACTCTGTGTGTTTAATCTTGGTGCCGTTGGTGTTCAGTCGCCGTAAAAAAGTATTGTAATGTCACCCAAAACGTAATTTTTTGATGGTTGGAATTCCTACTTCTCTAACGCTGTTTCAAAGTTATCAAAAATCAATGTCGATATCCGCAAAAACTAAGCTTGAATCGTCCATTTTTTTACTTGTTGTTTTTGATCCCGATTTGAATATATATATATGCATGAGTAAAACATTTTCGAAGTCCTTTTAAACAAGCGCTGTATATAAATATTCGAAAAAGATTTTACTATTAGAATTTTAGAAAAAGAGAGCTAAAACGTTTTGGTTAAGCAAAACTCAAATATTGTTAGAAAATGAGCTTTTAAAAAGAGTTCGATAAACTTTTCTTTCGGGTCTTTTTGAATTTTTATTCTTGCCACAGCCTGGAGGTATCTTTTAGTAAGACTATGCGTCAGCAAAAAGCAGCGTCTTTTTTGCTCCATTTACGTTTCGTACTGTCGGAATTATAAACCTCTTTTTTGTTTACTTCATTTTTTACATAACTAGGTATGTGCTTAAAGATGTCCATTTGAATTTTTATGCTAATGCTCTTTCATGAAGGTTTTTTTCCATCGTTATTTAGAAACTAGTTATTTAGAATTCCTTTAAATAGTGGAAAATATTTAAGTACTGGTTGAAAGTCTGTAAAAGTTAGTGCAAAATTTTTAAGGATTTAAAAAAAAAAAAAAATAATAAAAAAAAAAGAGAGATTGTTCGTTTTTTTTTAAACTCTTTTTATTCAAACAGAGTTAATGCCTCTCATTACGTTCATTTTTCGATCATGCACGCAGTACTACCCACATCACACCAGTGGAGGCAGTTATAGTCTCGAACTTAGGATTGGTGTTATCGAGCCATGAGTTAAAATCCCAGTGTGACTGAAGACTTCCGTGTACAGGCGCTAATGCACATTAAATCAACCAAGTCGCCCATCCGGTATAGTGGTTAGTGACGCTGACTGCGATGCCGTAGGGCCTGGGTTCGAATCTCGAAGAAGGCATGGATGTTTGTAAATGTATATTGCCTTCACGGCAAGGGGGTACTCTAAATACCCATCGAACCACAAGTCCTCTCGTGAGGTTTGTGGAAGGGGGAGAGAGGTGGGATGTCCCAGAACACTCCTTGGGTGTTCTCCCTGAAATTTGGTGCGGAACAGAGCCAAATCGTACTGTCACTTGCATGGCTAACGACAGGCGTACAATCTAGTCCGATGCCATGATGAATTTCATGGGCCTCGATCTGACTACGTCAAACAGGTGGCATTGGCAACACACAACTCCCCTTTAGATGGCGGGTTTTCACTGTCACAAGGGCTCTGGCTCAAGACACGTCTGCCACGATTCCGTAACCTCATGGAAACCATTGCTACAATTCATCTCTAAACTGGGATGTTAATATAATATCAAGCAATCAACACAATACTTAAGTTCGAGGGTTCGAATCCACTGAAGATTTGATGTATAGTGAAGCTGTGATGCATTTGAGAAATCTGAAGAAAATCAATGTACTCTTATTAAATAGGTATTGAAGTTTGGAAAGTGGAGTGCTATCTCACGTTTTCGTTTTGGTCACTTGAACGTAGCCTAAGAAATTCCTGATATTCTTGAAAAGTTTCTAATTTAAAAGTTTATATTTTCTAACTAAAAAAAAATTCTCTTATTTTCTACACATCTAAATTACAATGCAAGACTTCATCTCCACTGAATTTCACGTTGTATCTTCGAGAAACAGGGTGCAGGACGCGGTAGCTTAGTGATCAAAGTAACGGACAGGTGGCTGGCGTGTCATGAGTTCGAGCACAGTACCACTGAAGGCCCGCCGTGTAGGGGAGCGATGCACGTAAATCTGTCGAGAGCTCAAATGTCCTCCTGTTGGTGTGGTCTGGTAGTCAGGAGAGGGGGTGCCATCTCAGGTGTTGTCCTCCTCACTTGGCCATGGTTCAAAATTACGAGGTCCATTGCCAAAAGTAGGACATTAATATTATCTCACTCGAGAGAGAAATGGATAATTTTCCCATGCATGTATTATAAGAGTTTCAAACTTAATTTCAAATTGCATCTTTTTTATTAAATGTTTATATTTTTATAGCAATTCAATTCTAAAGACATGGATGCTTCTTCATGTATGCATTATATTAGTTTTATGCTTAAGGTATCTGACTACTTGCGACGACTTTTTTTAAAAAAATTAGAGATCTGGGGAATTTTTTTGTGGTCTTTAGATTTGTTTAGTGCATTTTAAGAAAAATCTTCTAAAAGTAAGAAGAAAAAAAATTATTACTAAAATGGGTAAAAATTTACAAAAAATAACATAAACGGGGCCCATTCTGTAGCAAAAACTAACGAACAAATTTTCAATTTTTCAATTTTCATGCGTTACTATGTTATTCATTTTTGAAATGATCTTCAGGATAAGAGATATTTTCATTTTTACAAAATCTAGAGCACTTTATCGTTGTTATTAAACGAAGTTGCTTAAAACAAATGTGATTATATTTACATAAGGAACTAATAATTTTGTAATAAAAAACACTGATTCATAAGTCTGAAAGTTAAAACACTTCTACTATTATACAGAACATACACAAAACAATTAAAAAAGCTAATTATTTTCAAAACTTTTTCAGCGATCGTTGGCTTCGTTTGAGCATTTAAAAAATCCTCATTTGGAGTAAAACGCGTTTTAAAGTATGACATCTTGCTTAAAGTAAAGGCATCTGTAGTTTTCTTTTCTTCTTGTGAACGGAAAATAATAAACTTGATAGTTTTATAAAGCTAAAATAAGATGGCCTATAAAAGAAAATCATAAGCAAAATTTGTGTGTGTGTGTGTGTCGAGTTTTGGTAAAATTCACAATTTTAGGGTCGTCGGACACCTTAATTTCTAACCGTATACTTTTTATTACAATTCAATTCGAGAGAAATGGATAATTCTTTATGTGTGTGTGTATTATATATTAGTTGTATATTTAATTTTAAATTGTATCTATTACACACTCAGGTCTTCAGTGGTACTAGACTCGAAATCATGATACGCCGACCCCGAGTCCGTTACCTTGACCACCAGGTTACCGCTGTCTGAAATTTACCTGGCAGAAAATGAGTTAAGTGAAGAGGACAGTGTAACCATAATGGTTATCACGCGAGCGTGAGAAATTTGAGTCTTGACTTGTTCAATGATCACTAGACTCTATATGGGGAGAACTTGAGAAGACCAGTACTCAAGGCCACACCTCGAAGAAATAACATGAGCCCCGAGTTCATTACTAGAATCACTCTATGTGATTGATCTTAACTGGGTTTCGAGGTCTCGTATCTGTTTGATCATTTCGAACTCGTGATTTGTGTTTAGCCATGGGTTCGAAACCCAGTTCCACTCAGGACCCACTGTGTATAGAGGATGTTGAACGTTTAACCTGTCAATGCCTAAATTCCTTCTGTTGGTGTGATGTGGAACTTTGAATAGAGGAGACCAGCTTAGATGTTATCGTCAGCATAATATCGTGATTCAAAATTACGAGGTTCATTGTCAATAACTCTCATGTTCCTTTAATTGAAATCGTCTAACTAAAGGAAAAGTTTTTTTCAGATAAAAAATTTTAAATCCAAAATATTAATTTCTAGCGTATGTATGAAAAACTTAATTCAAATGTGAAATTTCTAGTAAATTCTAGTCTATAAAAAGTGATTGTTGTTACATTTTAAAGTTAAAAAGTTCAAATTTCTACTCAGAGTATGAAAAAATTCCGTAAACCATCAACTATTTTCAAACAACTGCAGAAAAAAAAATTCACACATTTAAATCTCTTTTGGCGATGAAAAAAAAATTTAAACGTTAAATAAAAGCAACCAATATGCGAATATTCTCTTAGATTTTAAAGTTCTATTTTCTGTTTGAACATACCACTGATTTATTCGAAAACTAAACTTTATTTTGCAATCCTAAGCAAGGCCAAAACCAGCAATTACTCACCACCTCTATCCCTCTTTTGGCGAACTTTTCAGCCTGCAGCAACCCTACATTATTCCGAACGGAGAACACAAGGCATCTGTTCTCCAGTTCAATCCTCGCTGCTGGGAAAACAGCTTCCAAAACTCTCGCTCGGATCAATAAAATCTCAGCTGACTTGGAAGCCACCGAAATTCCAACTCTCTACACCCCACCGGTGTGAAGTATCCACTAAAATATCCACCCTGACAACCCCGTGCCGTTATTGAGCTTCAAGGGAAATAAGATCTCCCGGCATCCAATGTAATGTGGATGCTTGTGTGTGGGGGACTTTTACTACAGCACGTGGGATCGAATACTACGTTTCCATTGATGTGAATTGTGCGTGTGGATAAATTCAAGTGTTTGTTTACGGTCGTCTATGTGGTGATTTTTTGTTCCGGTTCCGCTTTAATTTTTCGTTTTCGACTATGGAGGATCCTCAGGTGGAAAAATACATGCAAGATATAAATCAGGGGTTGAGAAAAGGATGGACAGCTCATCTTGCTGCTGATGGAAGGATTTACTATATGAAGTAAGTTTTTGTTTTGGTTTTATAGTTTCAATGCAAAAGTTCATATATCGCGTAATATGTATTGTGTGTCAGTTAAATGTTGTATATGTGTTTCATATGTTGCTATATGTTTTTTTTAATGCATAGTAAATATTGTTTCGATTTTAATGTTCTTGTATATCTGTATTTTAGAATCTTTGGATGCAAAAATCAATTTTTTATCATTTTTAACTGGGTTTATAACTGATTGTTTATAAAATCGTTTTGGGATAATATTTTTTAAAAAGTTGTGATTATATATTCAATGTTTAGAAGTTATCGGTGTAGTTTTCTTATATATATATATGTGCGTGTATTTATATGTTTGTGTGGTCGTGCATGTGTCAATTTTAGTTACAGTTATCTTTGTAAATAATTGTGTTCTGCATATTTTCAAAAATTATAAGACTTTTATTCATTTATTTATTATTTTTAATTTTTTTCTGTAAAGTCAAGAGGAAAAAAATTAACTCTAAAGTGTTGACAAGTAGGGCTCTGTATTTTTTTCATTATTATGAATGTTATTTATTCTCGAATTACATATTACCTCAGTAACATTTGAAAGAATCTCAAAATAAAACTTCTAATAATAGAATTTATGACTTTCTGAAAGATGGAATATTATATATATATTTTTTAATCTATTAGTTATAAATGTTTTTTAATTAAAAATTTTTTTTTCTTATTTTTCCTAGTATTTGACTTATAACAGTTTATCTAGATAATTAGTATAACTACATTTCTTAAATTTTCAATAATTTACCCAATTTTATATATTATCGAAAAAATTTTCAACTTTCAATAAGTTTATATGGATTTGATGCGGACTCAAGAAAATAAAACATTAGCGGAAAATTTATTTGAAAGCCAAAACTTTTGCTAGCATATAATTTAAGAAAAATTGAGAAATGAGTACCGCCTTAGAGAACGTAATAGTAATAAAACTACAAAAGCTAAAAATGTTTATTATCCTTTTTTTTAAATTAAAATTTTGGAAAAGTGTCCCATACAAAAGAATAATTATTTGAGAAGAAACAAAAACTTGGAACTATTTTGTCAGTTTCTAAATATTAAAACAAAGTAATTATCTTGAGCAAACAAAGAAAAAAATGAAATTGTGTTATAGTAAAAATTATAAAAAAAATACTCTTATAACTGGCCGTTTAACTGTCGAAAGAGTAAGTTACATAAATTGTTCTTTTATCACATCCAAATAAGTGTAATTTACAGATTCTAAACTCTTTAGATCTTAATTTTAAAAAAAAAATCTTTAAAAATGCGCTCTTATTTTGAATAAGGCTGACAAAAAAAATATCTTCTATTTATTGATGAAAACACATTTTAATACCTTGTTTTGATCAAAAATAAAAATACCGAATCAATCAAATTGTTTATTTTAATTTTATATTTGATCTACATTGCAGTTAAGAATCGAATATTGCAATCTTGCACGTACATAGACATTTATTGTCTTTATTTTCAAATTGCTGTTTTGGAAAATAATTTTTATCAGTAAAAATATTTATTTATACTTTTCAATAGAAATAATAATAGTAATAATAATAGTATTTATTTCAAAAAATATTATGAAATTTTATTTTGTCTTATATAAATGGAAGCAAAATGTAGAACGTAGTCAACATTGCAGCTATTATTACTCGTATAACGACTCATTTTCTTTTATATTTCTATTTGCTATTCCTTTTATCGTAGCATACAGCGTAGTCCGCTCTTGATAATTCAAACCTTCGATAATAGGAACCTCTCGCTAATTCGAAGTTTTTGCTCAGACCCTAGAAAAACATGATATTCGAACTAAAACAATACGTTTTGGTACACTCAATATTTAGAAGTAAAATCCATGGATAGCCAGAATACAACACCGGATTGTAACAAAACTGATGTAATAAAACTATCGACAATTCAAATATTCATTATCACAGAGTCCTATAGCAAACAGGTTGGAGCTAACATGCTTTGTGTTGCACTGTCCATGCTTGTCTCCCTTATAGTGTAGCCACTTTGATGACCATCAAAGTTGACTCCGATAACCCTGACAGAAGCTAAGGTGTCACACTAAACAAACTACGCAACTTTTTTTTCAAAATCATGTTGATGCGGACGCTTTTTATGTTAGATTGAATGCCATAAAACAAAAAAAAGATAACAGCTTTTTCGTAAAAAAAATTATGTACAAATTAGTTGATAAATGTATACTTTTAATACATGACTTTTAACTTCTGTATAATATTTATACTGTATCATATGATTTTTTAAAAAAATACTTTCAAATAATTTTATACATATGTACAGTTGTTTTATTACGTAGTTCCAAATTTAAATGTGTTAGAAAAAAATTTCTACGTTTCTCCAAAATTTCTATGTGTTTTGGGAGTTTTTTCCTACCCTCTTGATAATTCGAAGTTCTTTATAGGTCTCTTTAACTTCGATTTAACGAAAGTCGACTGTATTGACATTCTGTTAGTCTTAAAATTCCAGAAGATTTTGGTTTGCTCGATTTTTTTTTATCTGGGTCGCTATGATAACATTGTATAAGTTTCTCAACAAATTAGCTACTGAAATCTAAATTTCTGTCACCATTTTATTTATACAAAACATATGCATTCCAATTGTCTGTTTCACGGAAAAATACTTTTTGATAATATTTATCTAAATTTACGAAATCGCGTCTGCATATTTCACTCAGTCTCACGAATGCAGACGGCGATCGCTTATATTCGAGTGTAAAATTTCAGCAGCATACGGTACGAATCTGCTCGAATTATCTCGTTTGTGCACAGTTTGGCCAGTTTAGTGCAATCGAATTAACTCGATAAAACATGGAGTTAATTATCAAAAAATTATAACTATAATAAATCTAAATATTTTTTAGATTTCTTAAGTAGTCAAAAAACAAAAAAATTTCCTAGCGCAAAAGTTTAACAAGCAAAATTTGCTGCGTTCTAACCGGGAAAACATACATTCCAATGCTTCACAAAAACGACAAAAAAATACAATAGCAGCTGTAATATTGAAGGAAATGCATTTATCCAATACTTCCTTCTAAAACAAAACAAAAAAATTATTATTGCATAGTATTTATATAACATTGGGTGTTATATAACAAGTAACAAAACATTTCCTGAACTTTTACGGACTATTTAATATTTAACTTGGTAGCTCTGAAATATTTGAGCCGCAAGAAAAACAGCACTTTCATATCTTTCTAGAATACCTTAAAAAGATAAAAGGCGTACAAGATATGCCGAGCTATAAATCGACCTTCTACTGTTTGTATTTTGCGCAGGTGGTAACAGCGCTGGCAAAACATTCGAATGCTACTGCAATAACTTGATTTTGCACTCAGATTTACGGGCGTGTATTTTTATTTATAAAAATGTCTAATATATAAAGAACTTTTTCTCTTGGAATGTTTTAAAAATATGGTAATCATTGTGTTTTCAACCTCTTTTATCTAATTTCCTTACCCCTCATAAAATCAAATTAGTGCTTTTAAAATTTACAATGGAATATTTCTCTAATTGGAATTTCCCGTTTGTCACATATGCTAAAACGCATGCATATGCATTTTTTGTTTGGTAAATTGCTTTGATATTTCACTCCTAATTCTACTTATATATTGTCTAATATTATTGGATATAATAATTGTTTAATTCTTAAGTTTGATTTTTCTATTTGTTTTTAATTACTTAGTGAAAATTTTAAGAATGAACTTAATTTTTTTTTTTAGTTTTAAATGGCAAAGTATTTCTTGCAAACCATAGTACGACAGTTCAGAAAATAAAATTTGTTCCATTTTAAAATATAAGTTTATTTTTAAATTTAAAAAACGATCAATTATATAAATAATAGAACTTAATTTAGAAATTTTTAAGCTCTTCTGGTGAATTGTTACAGTAAGAGAGAGAGAGAGAGAGAAATTGTTGTATCCAATACATAATTGTACTTGAAATGTACCAGAGAACTGGAATTGTTTTCTAATGGATGACCTAGAGAGATCATAAGAATTCGTGGACAAGTTCCTACTATAACCACTAGGCTACAGTGGTCTTGTGTTAGTTTGGGGCCACGGTGGTCTAGTGGTCAAGGTAAAGGACTCGTGGCTGCAGTATAATAAGTTCGAGCCTGGTTTTGCTTAAGAACCGCAGTTTAAAGGTGCTAAGGCTCTTTAAATCTGTCTAGTCTCAAAGAACTACCTTTACCGTAGTGTGTTGGTTAAAAGAGGGGTTCCAGGTCAGGTACCATCTTCGTCACTTGAACAATATTCAAAATTACGAGGGCGGTCAACATTAGCCCTAGTTTTACTTTATAGTTTGAGGTTAATTAACCTTCACTCCCTCTAAACTACCACATCACTCCACCATGAGAACTGTGACTCACGAGGGGCATCAGCTCTTCTTACTCGTACCTGGACTAGAAACACAGTACAATCAGTTTCATGTGTTGCATTATTAGGTGCTTTTTTGCTTTATATTTTTATTTCAGCCATTTTTTTCATAATTTATTATAGTACATAATTTGTGTTAATAACTACAGATACTTTTTTACTGTAAGGAAGTATTGATGAGATTGTTAATCATAACACAGTTGAAAAGCAGTATATATAAATGTGGATTTATCTTCCATATAGTTAATTTTTTTTTTACTTGTTAATAGTAACTACTAAATTATCAATTAGAACTTAAATATTTGCATAGATTGGTAAATGATTTCGTTATTGATCAATAAATGTGTTTATCCGATATTTAAAAAAATTGTTGACATTTTGTAGAAACCAATTTACCTTACATAGCTTACGAATATTTATAGTAGTACTATAGATATAATTATAAAATATCTCCAAGTAATGCTCTTAGTAAAGTTTGTTTTTGCGTAGTTAATGTCAACCACGCGAAATAGCAATCATGATTTAATGGCCTTTTGACTATTTTTATATGTCACACAAGTTTGTTTCACTGTTTAAAACCTGAATATAATAGTGACCTGTATTGCTAATAAAATACTCCCAGGAATATTTCTTTTTCTGCTGGCATACTAACCGCACTGGA
Organism: Trichonephila clavata; assembly: GCA_019973975.1. Lineage (NCBI taxonomy): Eukaryota > Metazoa > Arthropoda > Arachnida > Araneae > Nephilidae > Trichonephila > Trichonephila clavata. The sequence goes on from BMAO01034771.1 coordinate 79,684, forward strand.
AAGGCCCATGTACACGTGACTTAAGGTAACCGACTACTTGCGATAACTTTTTTAGCTTTTTTTTCTTCAAAAAAATGGAGATACGGAGTTTTTATATTTGTTTAGTACATTTTAAGAAGAATATGCTAAAATTAAGAAGAGAAAAAGAAATTGTTACTAAACCGGGAAGAATGGGTAAAAATTTACAAAAATAACATAAACGCGGCCCATTCTGTACTAAAAGTTTATCAACTCATTTTTAATTTTTCAATTCTGATGTGTTGCTATGTTATTCATTTTTGAAATGACCTTCAGGATAAGAGATTTAATTTTTTCTAAAATTGCAGCATTTTATCTTAGTTATTATATTAAATTGTTTTAAATAACAGTGTTTATATTCATATAAGAGACTTTAAATTTTGTGTTAAAACAGTGGATGACAAATCTGAAGGTTAGACCACTTTTGTCATAATACAGAACATACACAAAACATTGCAGTTAATTATTTTCAAAACTTTTTTAGCCATCTCTGTCCCCGTTTGAGCATTTTCCAAAAAACACATTTTGAGTAAAACGCGTTTTAAAGGATATCTTGCTTAAAGTAATGGCATTTGTTTTCACTAAAACACTTGTAGTTTTTGTTCTAGTGAACGGAAAATGATAAACTTGTTATTTTTACAAAGCTAATAAGATGGCCTATAAAATAATTTCATAAAAAATTGTCAATTTTTCGCGAAATTCATTATTTTAGGGTAGTCTGATACCTTAAAAGAAATATTTTAAATGTCTTTACTGAATATTAGGTTTGTTGTGGTGGAATTTATTTAGTAAATAAACCATTAGAATTACTTGCATGTCATTATGTAACATAATTTGAATGTTACTTTTTAAAGAACATTTTTATAGTGAAAAGATTATGAATGCAACCTAAATTGGATTAAGGATATTTTTAAATATTACGTTGCCTTTAGTTTGTGGCCTGCTTCAATTTACGTTGCCGATTAGGTATGTTGCTCGGCAGTGTACCTAACTTAACTTTAGGGACTTTGGTATATATTTCTGAACGAGTTTGGTTGTTGATTTCCGGATAAAAATGCTTGCCAGTAAATTTTGTATTTCATGTAAGCTTAAATCTTAAATATCAGTATATTTTTTTTCAGTTGGGTTTTATCGAAGCTACGGCTTATCAAGTTTGTGGTATCATAAAAAACTCAAACTAAACTCAATGGCACAACAGCCCGAAGAGCAGAGGTTGCCAAAGTGGTGATCTGCGAGAAAATTTCGTTGGTCTCCCGAAATATGTGGATGCATTAAAACATAATTCAATTCATAACAATACGTGACAAGTTATAAAAACGCTAATTCATCGAATAGCACCACGGTAAGGACAACTTAAAGACTGTTTACACTAAGAAGTGAAATGGATGCGTTTCAAAAGAAAATATTATTGTGGCAAACGTGGCTAGTTTAAGACGATCTGCAAATGTTTTCTAATTTTGATGAATACATGACTGAAAATGTTGTGCTTGTAACCCTAGTTATAAAGCACTTTGAATCACTAATCTTTTGCTCGTTATTACACAAAGAATAAAGATCCCAGACATGGTAATATGTGGATAATAGATCCGTTTGCAGCGAGAGAGAAAATTCGGGATAATTTAAGTATGCATTTAAAAGAAAGCCTCATCGACCTATCGTCCGACGAAACTCTCGCATTTAAATTTCATTCATCCTTATCAAGATCTCAGTTTTTGCTTTCCTTAAAAAGTGAATACTCTTTTTTTTATTGAACAGGTGATGAAATATCTGATTCACATTTCTACAACTTAGTCATGTGAAAAGGACTTTTCATTTGTCACAGCCCTCAAAACACGGTACCGATCTCAACTTGAAGTAAATGCAGTTCTCCGTCTAGCAGTAACAACATTGGATCCAAATATCTATAATCTTATTTCAAGTAGGCAGGGACATCTATCACATTATGAATGATAATGCTGAAAGTTTGATATATTTAAACGATTTTTTTATTGTTTTGTTTTCAGTTTCTGTTCATTTTATTATGGTTTATTAATCAACCTTTCACTTAATTTGGTTACAATTAATAGCTTCATTTTATTAACTAGGTACATTTTATGTGTTCTTAGATCAGTTTTTTCATAAATATATTTAACACTTAAAAATCCGTACGTGGGGTTTAAATTATGAATTTTCTGGTCCACGAGGTCAAACAGTTTTATGACCGCTGCCATAGAAGGACAGGTCCTGCTGTTCCCGTCTCGGTTTTCATTACTTTGGGCTTTGATGGCATGAGCAGATGCTTCGATGAGGTGATGTCAGTCAGAGGTTGTAAGTAAAATAATTTTAAAATAATATCCATTTAGAATACGATGTATTTATGGAGATACTAAACTTGGATATAATGACATATTCTAGCACCATAGAATTCTGTATTTATTTTCGGTTTTTACATATTATACCTTCGACCAATTTCGCTAAATCAGAAAAAAATTGATAAATACAATTACCGCATTTTCGCACATGCTTGGAAACAAATTCTCGCTCAAGCCTCTTCCTTATAAGTCCGTCAACAAATAAATTGGTGAAAATTTAAAAGAATTGCATACCTTATTTGTGAAGTAAATAAATTATAGTTTTAAAAACTAAACACCCTTTTATTGTTAATCAAACCTTTTATAGTTAGTTGTAACTTAAACCGTTAGTCCCCAAATCTGGAAATATGATCTGAAATGAGTCGCCAGATGAGGGATGGAATCTGAAAATTGGAAATCGTTAATCCTGATGATCCTGATCAGAACAATGAAACAAAATTATCCAATTATTGTATTGTCATCTGTCCTGCAGAAGTGAGCAAAAGTTCGAAATAATCTGACCTTTTAAAGGGGTAAAAATGAAGTTCAAAGATTCCGTTACATACAAGTGAAGCTTATAAAAAAGAGATGCAAAAAAAATACGCACACTTGAAAGAAGTAAATAATCCATTAATAACTACAATATTTGGTTTTCTAAAACTCCATATATTCCCATTCAAAATAGCGACAAATAGGCCTTCATTATGTAGATGTTGTTTCTTATTTATAAACTTGTAAGCATTTTTAAATACTCCAATGCCCTTAGCTTTAGTAGGAGAAAAGACCTACAATTTAGCCATTTTTCACAACAAAATCATGGAAGAATGACGGTAAAAAATTTACAAAGATTAAATGTTCTTATTTTCGAGCTGTTAGATTTATTGTCTTTGCACATGCACGAAAACTGCACAACTTAAAAATATATATTGTTTTCCAGCATGCACAAATAGTGTTTGAACATCCAAGGAAACAGTGTCTCTCTGTTGGTAACATATTGCGGCATTTTGCAATGTTTTTCTAATTGAAGATATTGGTTGACAGTATAATAATTAAGTATCTAATTTCTTATTCTTAGTACTAAGCATCCCAATATTCTTATATTCTCTTTCTTAGAAATTCCTTGTCTCAATAAATTTACTTTTGTCAAAAAAACTTGTGTTTTTCAATTCCTATTATTAGTCCCCCTCTCTCTCTCTATATATATATTTAAATTTTCAATCATTAATAAAATACTTTCTTTCATCCATCAAGTTCAAATACATTCTTTCATCCATTCAAGTTCAAATACATTCTTTAAACTTGTAGTGGATGACACTTGATGTCAATACAGTTTTTTCAAATATTAACACACTAATAAAAAAATGAAAAAAGTAACAAACAAAAATAATAGTCCAACAGCATGTATAGAAACGAAAATCATTTGTTTTGTCCCTGTAGCGCACTGGACAGCGCGTTGGATTTCTAATCCAAAGGTCATGGGTTCGAATTCCACCTGGGATGGCCTAATATCTGAAAAAATGTGATTTCTTTTAATTAAATTTAATTTATGAATAAATAGTCACAATCAAAAAAAGTTCAGCACCCTATATAGAAAGGAAAATTGCGAGAAAAATCTTTCTATTTTGTCATTTACTGCTGGGATTCTGTCATATGTATATACATTTATATAAATTGTAACTTTTTGAAAAAATGTTAATAAAATAAAAGATTTTCTTTGTTGACCTTAGTAGGAATTGATTAAAATTTTTTTAATATTTATTTTGATATTACTATTAATGGTTACTCTTTTCATATTATATAAAAATTGGAGTATAGAATGTTGTAGTTGCTTATGCCAACTCTCTGATGTAGTCAGATCGCGGCCCACGAAATTCATCATGGCAACGGCTAGATCTACGCCTGTCGTTAGCCTAAGTTTTGAGCACCATGAAGGTGACAGTATGATTTTTGCTCAATAGATGGCGACACCATTCAAGCCCACTGATTTAACGAGCACGTACTCCGTGTGTACTCGGAGGGTATTTGGTGGAATCGAACATCGAACCAAGCCTTCTGGTCTGGAGTCCGATGCTCTAACCACTAGACTAACTTCGGCCCTGGAGTATATAGAATTAGATATAATTCTAGTTTTCTTCTCTCCAGAATATGTGTAGCCGTGGTAGCCTAGTGGTCAAGGTTAAGGATTCATTTCTAGCATGTCATGAATTCTAACCTAGTACTGCTGAAGACCCGTCCTGCAGAGGGTCAAACGTCTTCCCATTGGTGTGATGTTTGGAAGTTAGGAGAAGGGGGTACCGGCTCAGGTGTGGCCCTTTTTTAACTAAACCATGGCTCAAAATTACGAGGTCCGTCGCCAATAGCCTTCGTGTCGCTTTATAAGTTTTACGTTAATATACTCATTTACTCTCTCAGAATATATCTTTATATATAAAAATTACGTGTCACAGTGTTTGTCCGCGATGGACTCCAAAACTACTCAACCGAAACGCAATTTTTTGTCCTGTTCCATTCAATCTAGGTCATAGGTTCCCAACCTTTTTTCAATTGGCTCCCCCTTCTCTAATAAATATATCGATACCGCCCCCTTTCCTAGTAAATATTTCTATACCACCCCCTCCCACTCTAGAGAAATAAGAATGCACATAATACATGGTGAAAACAAGAGTTAAATTTTTAAAAATATCCTATTACCAATAGAATATATTTTTAGATTTAATTTTTTTCTAAGGCCCTCAATTTTTTTACTTGCGAATCTGAAATAGCTATTGCCACAAATATATTTAAATGTGTAATATTACATATTTTAGTCATAAGTAGAATATTCTTGGAATTGAAACATGCGTTACTGAATTTCTTCGTCATTTAAAATAGGGGAGTAAAAGTTTTAGCTCACCAGTTATTAGACCGACAGGGGTTTTGATGATACGAAGTAATACATTATATAAACTATTGCTATCAAAATAAATATAAATTGACAGTTTCAGCCTTTAAGGAAACACGTTAATTCCTAGTTAACATATTTCATTATGTTTCTTGGATAATATGCGTAATGAAATGCAGTGGACGAAAAATTTTTCCTACTGCTCACAGACAATGACAACGCGTGCGCTACAGAAATTAAAAAATGCCCTATATCATTTAATTCAATGAGGTCTGAATGTAATGTAATCTATAAATTTTTCATCCACTTCCTGATCTACCGAAATATGTTAATTTTCGTATATATGTGATATAAAAATGATTTAAATACATACAAAATTTCTAAGGCTTTTTAAATATATCTCTTTTTTTTCAAAATTTTTTCCAAGTACCTTATAATATACTACATAAAACTGTGCATGGGTTTTTTTCGGCTGCTGCTCTTTAATTTTTTATTAATTTTTTATAGTTAAACTTCCTAAATTTCCCCAAAAAACATTAATTTTGATTTTGAAATTTTTTAAAAAAAGTACTAAACATGTTAGAGCTAATTCCATGCACAGTTTTAAAAACATACATTTCAGAACATGTATAAAAATTTCAAACCCATACTTCTATTATCAAAAAAGCCTTAGGGTTTTGAATAACAGTATATGTACAAAAATTCAACATGGAGAAATATGAGTTTGAAGTTTTCATTCCATGAATAGCATGATATAATATTCATCGAATAGTCTGAAACTTTTATGAAATGTTAATTAGCTTATTTAAAACTACTTACCACAAAAAATTGCACAAATGTAGAACAATTAAACAAGATACTTCCATAATGAAAATATAGAAAAAAACGAATGAAAGATCAATATTTCATAAAACTTTTTATCTTAATAATTATAAAAAAATACACACATTTCAGTGCTAATTCCATGCTCAGAGCTAATGCACAACATGTACAAAAAGATGTTTATGCCTTTATTTTTTATTTTCATGATTTTAAAAAGCCTTCGCATGTTAAATATTGTACACGAATAAAAGCAAAATCAAATAGCAATTTATAGGTAAAATACATCAAAATCTAAGAACTGTATATGTGCATTTGTTTAAATAAATATCTTAAAATATTTTAATAATAAAATTGTTGAATTTCACACACATGGGATATATATATATCACCAAAAACAACTATATAAAAATGGGAGAATTTTTCTATTCTTGCGAATTAGATTTTTAATTATCTGAGTTATCAAAATAAAATTTAGTATTTGTGCTTTAGGAGAATCCGTTTTGAAGTTTTAGTTTAATTCATAATAATATTATAAAAAGCACGCCCAACTTTTAAATCTGGACCAAATCCATTTGATCTTCCCCCCAGTAAGTAATTCACAAACTAGAATTTTTGCATGAATTGCACAATTCTTTCTTAAAATGATTTATTACTGCATATATGATGTCAATCTCATTGATGCGCATTAGAAAAATAATTAATTCATTTTTTTTATCAGGCTCTTTTCTTGCAGATAATCTGAAATGTAGGCTTGGTAGTTGCTGTTTAGTATCAAACATTGCTCCATTACTTAATGAAAAATGCAGGTAAAGCTTTGAAGTTTTGCAGGCATATTTATAAAGATTCGGGGTATCAAATGAGCCAATAAAATTTTTTTTCGACAATTTAATGATTTTTAGGGTACCATATTTACTTAAAATAAAGGCTTCTAAGAAACCCAATATTATTTGATTGGAGAAAAAATTGCTTAAACAATGATAGACACACACTGGCGCTTAAAGGAAGTCAAGTACATTAATTGTACTATAAAAACACCAATAACAATACAAAAATGTTCCATTTGTGTGTACTAAGATACTCTTATACAAATTTTTGTACGTTTGTATATTTAATTGGGACTGATAGAAATCCCCACCGTTTATCATATTATTCCAAAAGTTCGCCGGGAAGCTTCGCTGATGTTTGAAAGATGCCGTAAGCATATTTCCGCCAAAACAATTTTCAGTTATTTTGAGTGATTTTATTTTCTATTCACTTTCTACTTTCTACTCACTTTTTTCACTACTTGCTTAAGGGACTACTTGCTTCGTATTTGTTTAGGCTAGGTCGCGAAATGCCGTTACATGTAACCAAAAATCGAAAACCATTAACGCTCGTAAAGGATTACTGGGGATTTGGTGACAAATCGATTAGACAACATTTAAGCCCCCCAGCCGGCGAGAAAGGGGTTAAGAGTACGTTATAGGCAAAAACTCCCGCTTTTTAACCAGTTTTATATACAGACTTGACATTTAGCATCCATGATTCTGTTGTTAAGTGGGGATCTGTTATGAGTGGGTTTTGCGTAAATCAACTCCCAGAGGTGCAGTTACGGTTTCGTAATAGATTAAAATTCCGTTTTTCGACTATCAGATCAACATGCTTGAAATTTGCAAATACATTTCTTTATTTGAGTAGAACTTACTAAGAACATCTTTTTGTGGAACTCGACTTCCAAGGGATGGGGTTATGGACACCTAAAAGATTAATACATTCCTTGCTTTCCAAATTCTAGTTCTTTTCTTTTTAAATTAAGAGCTAAGGGTGATAAAAAAATTTTGACTATATAATCGAAATCTTAATACTAAGACTTAGATATCAATATATATATATATTCATATGTTATAAATATCCAATGATTCGGGAGTGTAACGGCTAATTATATATAAAATATTTACCACACTAAACGATTTTCTAAAACAAGATTTATGAAATGAAAATAGTGAGCGTGTTAGAGAAGATACATGATGGAACACACTCATTTGCTTCCTCCAAATTATTTCAATGATTTAATTAATATTCGAATTTTCATAACTTACCTAAAAACCGTATGGCAGAAAAGCTATTTTAAAAAATTTCTAAAGTTTTTTAATTATCAAATTTACAAACAAATTTCTTGTTTAAAATGCAATAAGAACATTTATGTATTTTTTTAAAGAAGGTTAGGATGCATCCCCTTTTGTAACTTTTCTTTCGCAAAGATCGTTTGCAAGATAATAAATAATTCATCGATAATTTCTCTAAAAATATAAAAGAAAGACTAATATGTGGTGACCTGTAGACACCCCTTACACTATTACCTTTTTGTCTATCTGAAAACCCGGCTGGATTTGTTGGAGACACTAATTGATTAAACGACAGGATTCCGATTCAGACTAATTTATTGATTCTTAACAATATGTTATGAATAGACACAACACAATACTAATTAAGATAAATAAACGAGGGTGGAGTGCAGTGGTCATATATCAATACAGAATTTTAACTGAATCTAGGACAGCTTAAACGCGCCCAATTACAACTACGCCTCACAATAATAATATAATTTTCTTAATCAAAGTCACTAACATTATATTTTACTACTGTGGTTCCTTCGTAACAAACTTCAGGCACTCTATTTAGTTGGATGATTGACGAAGACTCCACGCTCTGTAATAGTGAATTTCAATACTTTAAATCCGCTTCTCTTCGCGCACATCAAAACGTATCAATTTCGTTTCAGTTTTCAACAACTGTGTGTCGACTCCTCGATCTTTAATTCACTTGACTTCTCACTTCCTCTTACTTAGCTCTATTCAACTCGCGAAAACCGAATTTATATAATATTCCTTATTTGCATAAACCACGCTTGGCTCTCGATGAACTTTGGTTGAAATAAATAATTTGAATTAAAGGTAAAAGGAAGAAGTTAGAGAAAAACCGTACAGAGATCCATCATAAATATTTATAAATTGAAAAAAATTGTTATACTTAGTATAACTTTTTAAGTATTTGATTAAAACTGAATGTTGATTACAAACTTTTAAATTCAAAATACATCAATATTTTTAATTCACGGTTTCATGGGCTGAAAATGTATTTTAAGGTGCTGAATATCAGAATGAACATTAACTATTGTGAGTTTCCCACAATGATCGCAAAAATTTAGGATCACGTACACCAATTTTCCTTTAACTTCAAATAACTGATGAATTTCATAAATTTTTGATATTCATAAATGGTACCACATCCATTTTCTTCTTGTAAGAATCATAAAAATGTAACTAAAATAGAAGACAGAATGGAATCATGATTTCAATTTAATCAAAAATACATGTTATGCAAGAGAATAAGATATAAAGTATGTAAAACAAAATAAATTTCAGGGCTACAGCATGAGCAATTTAGTTACCATATTTTATGCATATTCTATGACTAACTTAGACTCTTTGTGATGTATAGATGAACCGAATAAATTATAGAAATTGTGTGTACTATATACCTAAAACCCAAAAGCCATAATTTTTTTTTTACGCACATTTAATAAAATATCGTTTCAGAGAAAACAAGTAATATAAAAAAAACTTTTTTTAAGTCAATTCCTACTTAGGTCAACAAAGAAAATTATTTTAGTTAATTAAATTTAATTAATTAATATTTGAAAAAAAGATTTTACAAAAGTGTAAAAGAATATATTTGTGGGTGAAAAATACAGATGGAAAAAAAATAAGTATCTGAAGCCAAGAAAAAATTCGAAAGAAACCCCAACTAGCACCAACTGTTGCAGCTAGCTCAGATTTCGTCAGAAATAACACAGAATAGATTTAAAATTAAAAAATAAAATTTAATTAAAAAATAAATTTTTGTAAAAACTGTGTATACATCAAGTATCATCCACTACAAGTTTTAAAAAATGTATTTGAACTTGAATGGATTAATAAAACGTATTTAATTAACGAATGAAAATTAGAGCTAGATACTCACTCACACATACACGCACACGCACACATATAGTCATAATACTCTACTAAAGTTGAGTATAATTAATAAGTAAATTAATTAATAAGTATAATTAATAAGTAAAGTTGAATAATTAATAATCATAAAAACTATATATGTAGGGAGAGAGTGAACTAATAGTAGGATATGAAAAAAAGAACCAATCATGTATTTAATATGCTAAACAATACGGGGATTTTTACTTACCAATACAATACATATTGATTTTACAATGTCAGCTTCCAGATTTATCGCAGCTTCAAGCAGCGTTTCTCAAAGCACGCCCCCTTGGGGGGGTGACAATTCTACGAGGGGGCATGAGCATAGTGAAAAGTTGAACACAAAAGATTACTTAAAAAATTTAAGTTACTAAAAATAAACAAACAAATACACTCTGACATAACAAAAAATAAATGCACATTTACTCTGATACATTACACTGTTAAATGTATCAGTGCTACACACACAAGGTATTTTAAAATTAATTTAACATTATTAAGTTAAGAATCAATTTAATAATTACCAGTGAACCATGGAAATGTCATATAAAATTATATACAAAAATTAACACTTATTTTGATAATTTGTGCGATTTATAATTAATCTCTTAAATTTCGATCAAAAGTTACGGGATTCGCTTCCCAATACCAACCGTTTTCTACGTTTGCTAGGGAATGGGATGTTGGGGGGAGGGGAGAAAAAAAAGCAAAGAAATAAACAAATCCTTTGCAAACATTGTCTAGGTCCTTTTATTTCATTCCAAAGCCTTCGGAATAATTTTATGATAACAGTGCACAGAAAATATCGTACTTCGGAAAGACGTGAAAAATAACGCTTTGGCTGAGGGAGACATTTGTATACGTTGTTGGCACTTAAGAAGTTAAAGTCGTATCGTAGTTTTAGCGTCAAAGTATATTATTATTAAATTCAATACATTGTTATTGTATGAGGAGGGCGCGATGAAAATTATGCTTGAATATTGGGCCGCGAATATTGATACTTTGAAAAGCACTGGCTTAAAGCAATGTTTCTAAATTTTCATGATTAGAATATTCTTATTTTTTAATTTGCTTATATTTCTGACTTAATTTAATAACGAAACGGACGTTGGCCTTATTTTTTTCAACGTTGAGTTATTTCATCAATAGTTTATAACTGAGTTTAAGATATCCGACTACCCTAAAATTGTGAATTTTACCAAAAATTGACATTGTTTTTATGATTTTATTTTATGGGCTATCTTATTAGCTTTATAAAAATACCAGGTTTATCATTTTTCGTTCACTAGAACAAACACAAGTGTTTTAGTAAAAGCAGATGTCATTACTTTAAGCAAGATGTCATACTTTTAAACGCTTTTTACTCGAAATGTGTTTTTGTGAAAATGCTCAAACGGGGTCAGCGATTGCTAAAAAGGTTTTGAAAATAACTAAAGGAAATTTTTTCTGAAAGTTCTGTATAATAGTCGAATTGTTTTAACCTTCAGATTTATCAGTCACTTATTTATTGCAAAAATTTACAGTTCCAATCTGCTGAAGGTTGTAAAATTACTCTCCGAAAATATTTTACTTATTAATATATAACATAAAAACATTTTCAAAGACAAGAACAATATTATGTGTTATATATTACCATATTAGGGACAGGTTTCTAATATTCCAAAGCTAATTGTTCGGCACTATTTCTCAAACTGTGGGTCGTGTGTAATCTATGCGGAAAGCGCGATCTCATGGAAGAGTAGAAAATAAAGATTATTGAAAAAATTATTAATCTTATGGAGGCAAAAGTAAATATACATTCTGACATAATTAAAAATAAAATGCACATTTGTGCTGATATAATATAAAATCGTATAAACGTATCACATACTGAACATTGTATTTGATATTTAATTTATATTACTAACAACATTATACTTAACCTTATTAATTATTATACTAACATAGAACTTATCCTATTACTTAAAAGTTTTTATTTTACATAAAATATATACTGGGTCTGGCATATTAGCCTCCCTGTTTCTAATGTAGTTACAAACTAACAGAAGAATAAGCAAAAAAAGGTCTTTTATTAGTGAACAACAAATACGATGTCATTTTACATTAATTGGTTTGAAAAAAATTGTGTCCTCTAAATGGCGTCCTCCAATGGTGACACATTGACGAAGTCTTTCCCGAAACGTTGTCTATGGTTCTTGTGTTCATTTCCTGTGGAATTACAAGCATTTTCTGCCTCTGTACAGCTCCTTAACAATATATAACAATTAAAATTTTAAACATTTGTATACATTAAATTTTATTTTACGAGCTTCAGTCTACTTCTGATGTATTTTTAGGGGAAAAAGAAGATAAGACCGGATAAACTATAAATGTAATATTATTTTTTTAATACCTTAAAAACAATAATTAAGAAACGAATTTGCGAAATTATCAATCATTTTAAATTATATAATTTTAGTTTTTGAATATTTTATTACTGGACCTTTCTGTCGAATAGAAAGTAACTTCAATATTTTAAGTATGTCTTAAATACATTTAGTTTGAATTTATAGACAAAGATGTCATCTGATAAAAATAAGACATGATGAAGAAGCCTATCAGAAAATTGATGGAGTAGCATATTTTTGCATTAGACATGAAAGATGGATAAAAAGAGGCGCATGAACAATTTTCCAAATAAATTGCATGAATCCTTTTTTAATAAAGTGTTCAACAAAAGTTTCTTACGACTTTCTTTCTTGACAAACATGAAAAGAATAAGTAGATGATAGGAAAACATTGACAAATTACAAGGGAAACTATGTTTTTGAAAAAGATTGCATATAAAGAAAGAATAAAGAAAGAATTCAAAATCTTTTGGATGTTTCTGAATTCCTTTTATAT